>LNAC01000159.1:2292539-2321796 GCA_002007465.1 Ailurus styani
GCCACTGATGATACTGCTCTCAAGGGGAGAACAGGAAGACATGGGGCTTTGTTTTTATTGTTCCCTTTGTTGAGCTCAGTGCCTCTCCCCCTGCCCTGAGGGAATGGAGCTTAGAAAGACAGGCATTTTCATATATCCCAGACTCCCGACCACATTTGAGGCCATCATCTGATGTCCAACCAACAGTATGATGATCTGTGGCCAAGCTGGAGGGAAAAACCGCCCAGGGCTCGGATCCATTAAGAGTCTGAGCTATCCTGTACTTTGAGATTTAGGAGATTTTCTTTCCTTTCTTTTCTTTTTCTTTTCTTTTCTTTTCTTTTTTTTTTTTTTTAGAGAGAGAGTGTGAGAGGGAGCAGGGGAGGAGGGGCAGAGGGAGAGGAAGAGAGAGAGAATCTCAAGCAAAGCACACTCTGCACCTGGAGCAGAGCCTGACTCAGGGCTCGACCTCACAACCCCAGACCATGACCTGAGCCAAAATCAAGAGTTGGACGCTTCACCGACTGAGCCACCTGGGTGCCCCTAGGAGATTTTCAAGGATGATTGTTGACACTCTAGGATTTACCTTTTGTGTGAAGACTTTAGAATCGATCTGCTATCGAAATGAGAACCCGTGAAAACAAGTGGAGGTCTCATCTCAGGTGGTGCGTGTGATGGACGGATGACCACAGTCCGGAGGATTGCAAGCAAGCCACGTCTGCCGGGAGGGCTGGAGCGGGGAGTGGGCCGCAGGGTGTGGGGATCTCTGAGAAGCCTGAAGCCTGTCTCCTCTTCCTCCTATAGAATCTTTTCCCTGTTCCCTCAGCAGCCCCATCTCTGCCCCTCAGGGTAGGAGCAGTTGAGGTGCAGGGAGGCTCTCTGTTAGCCGGTCGGTATTCCGGAACATAACTGTGTCCTGTCCCCTGTGGGTTTGAACAGGGTGGGAGTTTCCAGAGCCTGGGGTGAGTGATGCTGTTGGGGTGGGGTCCTGCTGGGCTGAGAGGCAACCACCAGCCTGGAGAGCTCACTGTGCCAGCCCACCCTTGGGCACTGGTCGCTCCCAGCCTCTCGCTGTCGGTCTGCTTGGCGTTCTAGAACATTCCTACTGCCCAGGCCTACAGAGAACGTCAAGCTCTCTCGTTGTTCAGGTGGGGAAACCTGGGGCCTGGTGAGGGAAGGGGGCCCTGGGGCAAGCTGGAGCCTGGAACCCGGATCTCTTGACCCTAGCTAGACCCCAGCATGCTTCTCAGCAGTGTGAGGCACTCTTGGGTCCCTTTCCGCCCTGGTTCCCAATAGAACCCAGCTCCCTGTGCAGAGATCCCCCCGGCCCCAGCGCAGTGCTCCAGGACTTGCGGCTTGGGGCTCCCTCTGCAGCCTGTCAGACAAGCAGAGGCTGAGCAGTGCGCCTCCACCTGATCATTCCGGGGACAGACCCTGGGTTAGGAGTCGGATTCCTGGATTCCAGTCCCCCTCAGTCTTTTGGGAAGAGAAGAGGGCTTTTTGACGGTCTACATACGTGCTGCTGTACACACACACACACATACACACACACTTCTGTTTGGCCTGGGTGTGGGGTATTTGGTACGAAGAGGGAGCCAGGCAAGACGGGAAGATGAAAGGCGAAATGTGCTCTTCTCTGAGCTCTCTTGAGTTCTGGTTTTGGGGGGAGGGGAGGGGGAGACGCAAGCTGATGAGACCGCCAAGGGAGATTTCATGAGACTGGGTGCCCAGCTAAGGCTTCAGGCCCGCGGGACTCAGGGTGTCACCGGCCAAGGAGAAGGGGCTCCCCACCTCTGCACAGCGCCCTGCCCCATTGGGGGACCGGGAGGAGCATAAGGGGGGAATCCTGGGCTACCTGCTCGCAGCGGGCAGCTCCAACGGCTTGCCGGGCAGGTGGCAGCCAGAGCTGGAGTGTGCGATGGGCAGGGCCATACAGCCTGTGGCTGATGGGCCACATGTTTATGTGGGTGCGGACCGCACCTTTATCTGAGGGTCAGGAACGGAGCTGGCGAAGCAGTGGCTGCTCACCACGTGCTCTGTTGACTGCCTCTGGGGGCTGGGGCTGTGTCCTTCAGACACTGGGGACAGCTGTGCCCATGGGAGGGGTTCCTTATTGCAGGGCATGGCCTCACAGACGCCGTTCATGAGGGGCTGCGGGGCGGGGGGATCGGGCTCCGGGCAAGGAGCAGGGTCTGCTCACCGGCTCGCCCCATCCCCCCACGCTGTGAGCTCCCTCGGGGGCCGTCTCGGCTCTCCAGCCCGCTCCTGGTTTTCTGGGTGCCCCCCCCCCGGCCAGGGACTGAGCAAGGGGGAGGAGCTACCAGACCCTGGTCACCTCTGGCAGGCTTTGCTCTGATGCTCTCTGCGGGGCTGGTGGAGCTCTCGTCAGGCCGGACTGGGGTCCTGCGTCCCCGCCCGCCTTTCCTTCCATAGCTTGTACTCCTAATGAAGCTTTTCAGGTAAGTTTTATTCAAATACAGTTTGCCTACCATACAAACCATCTCTTCACAGCGTGCAATTCAGTGGGTTATAGGATATTCACCGAGTTGTGTGATGGTCACTATGGTTAATTTTAGAAACTTTTCATTGCTCCAAAAGGAAACCCCATGCTCATGAACAGAAACCATGCGTGTACTTTGTCTCTATAGATTTGCCTGTTCTGGGCATTGCATAGCTTCTTTATCTTAACGTTTCTGAGGTTCATCCTTGTCATAGTCTGTATGAGTCCCTCATCCCTTTTTCCGGCCAAGTAATATTCCATCACAAGGCTCTGCCACACTTTTTTTTTTTTAAAGATTTTATTTATTTGAGAGAGAGAGAGAGGGAGAGAGCAAGTGAGTGCAGGAGTAAACGTGCAATGGGAGAGGGAGAAGCAGGCTCCCCACTGAGCCTGGAGCCTGACTCGGGACTCAATCCCAGGACTCTGGGATCAAGACTGGAGCCAAAGGCAGCTGCTTAGCAGACTGAGCCACCCAGGTACCCCCACACTTTCTTATAAAGATTTTATTTATTCATTTGACACAGAGAGACAGAGCAAGAGAGCACAAGCAGGGGGAGCAGCAGAGGGAGAGGGAGAAGCAGGCTCCCCGCTGAGCTGAGCAGGGAGCCTGATGTAGGACTAAATCCCAGGACCCTGGGACCATGACCAAAGCCAAAGGCAGATGCTTAACTGACTGAGCCACCCAGGCACCCCTCTGTCACACTTTCTCTATCCATTCACCAGTCTGTGGACATTTGTGTCATTCCACTTTTTTTCAGTTGTGAATATGACTATGACATGTAGGTACAAGTTTTATTTCTCAAAGAGGAGGATTACTAGCTAGGATGGTAACTCTTAACATTTTGAGAGCCCCCCAACTCTTTTCCACCCAAAGCATCTTCTGTTCCCACCGGCCATGCAGGAGGGTTCCAATTTCTGCACCTGCTCGCCGACACGTGTTACTATTTGTCTTCTTCGTTCTGGCCATCTTCCTGGGTGCCAAGTGGTATCTCACTTGTCACTTGTGGTTCGGATTTGCATCTCCCTGAAGGTTAATGATGTTGAGCATATTTTCATGGGCTTCATGGCCTGAAGAAAGATTCTGTTTCTAACTCCATCTCAGCCCTGCTTGCCAGAGAACCCAGCCAGCTTACAGTGGGAGGGGGAGCATATTGGGTGGGGTATCAAGGACGAGCCCGTGTCCCTCTCTTCCTCTGTTCCTCTCTGTTTCTTGGTCTGTCATCACTCCCTTCTTTTTGCCCACAGTTTCTGGAACACGCTGGTCATGCCCGGAGTGTTTGCAATTCTTTCTTTCCCATTAGAAACACAAAAATATCAGCTGGACACCACCTCCTGGTAACTACCCCATAACAAGATACGTTTTCTTTCCATGGGACTTTCTGGAGACTGTCCATCTCGGTTGGACCTGCCTTCGGTCCAGCTGGTGACCTGCAGCTCTCGGTCACCAAGTGGCAGAGCTGGCTCTCAGAGATTCTGCATTATCACGCCCTCGCTCTTCCTTTTGGTTTTCTTCTGCCCTTTCCTAACGATCTCCTCCCTGCCAGTCTTGTCTCTCCAGCCAAGGGGTGTGGTTTTGGGGAGGGCAGGCACGATGACCCTCTCTTGTCCCTCCCTCTGCGCCAGCGCCAGGCTGGAACTTGGCGGAGACTCACCAGTGACAAGAAGGTTTGTGGCGAGTTGGACCTGGGGATCAAGTCTGATGGCCCGTGAGCTGTAGGAGGCTGGGGTCCCCTCTGGCTTGCTCACTGAGTCCCCAGGATGGCGACAGTGCATGACAGCCTGTGGCACGATGAAGAACATATTTGGTCTTTGGTTCTGGGCACAGAGCTCCTAAAACCCTTATTACTTCCTAAGTGACAGGAGTGTCTTTTCCTAATGAGCCCTTTTGACCACACTGGAGTTTATGCTAATGGGGTGACCCAGTGGGTCCCCTAGGTGGTTCCAGATGGGGGCTGGTCTCCAGAGAGACCAGAGAGTGATTAGAGGTGGGAATTTTCAGCCCTACCTTGGTCCTCTGAGGAGGGAGCTGCAGGTTGGTTTGTAAAAACTCTTGAACAAGGACATTTGGAGGGCTTTGGGGCTGGGGGACACATCGAGCTCCTGGGAGGGTGGGTGCGCTGGGGTGGGGTGGGGGCTGGAAGTTCTGTGCCTTCCTCCACTCCCACACCTTGCCCTGTACATCTCTTGCATTTGGCTGTTTCTTAATTGTATCCTTTAAAATAAGCCGGTGACCATGGGGTGCCTGGGTGGTGCAGTCGACTGAGCGTCTGACTCTTGGTTCTGGCTCAGGTTGTGATCTCAGGGTCGTGAAATCGAGCCCCGCGCCAGCCCCAGTGCTCAGCGTGGAGTCTGCTTGGGATTCTCTCTCCCTCTGCCCCTCCCGCTCATGGTCTCTCTCTCTTTCTAAAATAAATAAATACATCTTAAATAAAATCAAATAAACCAGTGATCCGAAGTCAAGCCCTCTCCTGAGTTCTATGAATTCTGGAACCCAAGGAAAGGGTTGTGGGAACTGCTGATTTTAGTGGCTGGAGCAGAGATGTGGGTCACCAGGGGACCCCACTGGGGGCTGCCATCTGAGGTGAGGGTGGTCTTGTGGGACTGAGCCCTTAACCTGTGGAGTCTTGTGCTAACCCCGTGTTGTCAGAGTCTGAATGGAATGGAACTATCGGGCACCCACTTGGTGTCAGAGAACTGGTGTCAGACAAAACCACATACAAGCCCTCAATGAAAATTTGTTGAATGGACAAAGAATAATAGCCAACATAATTTAAGCACTGTATCCTATGTCCTTGGCTGAAGGCTTTACATTCGCTCATTCAAGGGAACACTTTGAAGTGCTCCCTGCCATGTGCTCAGCTTGGTATTTGGGGACAGCTGTGAATAATTAAGTCAATTCAATAAATATGTTTTTTTTTTAGCACATACCACTTGCCGTATACTGTGCTAGGTACTGGGAATACAGCTCCCGAGTGATTTGAATCTACACAGCACAGAGCTACTGAGTCCCTACTACATGTCAGGTGCTACTTCAGGCCTGGAGGATATGGCAATGACCAAACGGTCAAAATTCTTACCCTGGGTGTATTTTGCAGAAGCCCTAGGAGGTAAGGCCTCTGACTGTGTTTTTTTTCACACTTGAAGAAATGGAGGCTCAGAGAGGTTGATTGTCTTCTGAAAGGTCACACAACCGGGGCAGTGAGGCTAGACCCAAGCCCCGGCCCATCTGACATCAGGCTTAGGTTTTCACTGGCCTTGACTGAATGTTAATATTGGGGGAGTCCTATGGCCCACCTTGCTGAGTGCTTTGAGGCTCCTACATGCTCCACACAAGCCTCCCCTTCTGGGCCCCCTGGCTCTGCTCCCACCTCTCCAATACACAAAATTCCGACCATGGCTGGCGGGGTTCCTGAGTGACACCCCCGAGTGCCGTAATGTGTTTTTGTGCACAAAACCTCGTGTTCAGCAAATTGCTGTGACCAAGACCCTATCCAGTTACCTGCTGCATCAGAGGTATGCTCTGTGGCCGTGCCAAGCAAAGCAGAGAATAATACCTCTAAGAATTTTAACCATTAGATAGAAAAATCGAGGCCGTGGCAGACCCTGGCGGGCGCTGTCAACCACAAACCAGATACAAAGCAAACAAGAAGTGCCCGTCCCACGTGTGCGTCGAGGCCCTTCCTGGTGGCCCTGGCCCCGCAGTCACGTTGTCGGAGCCATAGGCCACCTGCCTCGGGTCACTGGCTGAAGGCAGGTGGCACCAGGGTTTCCGGGCACTGGTGTGCAGTCCTGAGCTGAGGTCAGCCTCCTGGGGATGGGCGGGCTCCGCTGGGATGACCGCCGAGCACGACAGCTCCCCGGAGCAGCTTTGGAGCCGCACCCCGCCAATTCCGTCCCCCTCCTTGGCAACTGGTGAGTGACAGCTTTGCTAAGCCTCACTGGGGAAGGTAATGCCCGTTTCACTTTTGAGGATGACAGCAGGTTAACGCAAGCAAAGAGAACTGAGTGTGGACGGAGTGTGGCCACCTGTGGGCTCTGCCACCTACTGTGGCTGTCACCTACAAGTCAGACAACCACCCCACGAATTCTGGGAGCACCTGCTAGGCCTTGCCAGGTGCACACTGATGAGGTGGGCAAATGGGGGTCCCTGCCCTGATGAAGCTTACCATCCAGTCGGGGGGTGGGGGCATGATCACAGGTGACATTCACGCTAGGTCTATGACAGAAGGTTTCCACTGAGTTGGAAGTCAGAGGAAGTCACGCTGGGAGATTCTGGGGGTGCCTGAGCTGAGACCTGGATAATGAGGAAGTTACGAGGGTGTAGAAGGGCTGGACAAGCTTCCTAGGTAGAGGGAACAGCACTTGCCAAGGCCTAGTGGCAGGAGGAAGCCCGATGACCCCAAGGACCTGAGATAAGGCCGAGGAGGCTGGAATGCGGAGTGACAGGGAACTGGAAGATGGGGCTGGAGAGGTGGGCAGGGACCAGGTCCTGCAGCGCTCTGGAGGCCAAGTGGAAGGGGTTTTTCTTTTCATGTAAGGGCAATAGGAGACATTACAGTGCTGGAGTCAGTGGTGACTCGACGGGATGGGCATCCTAATAAAGCTCACTTGGCTGTGATGTGGAACCTGGAGCGCAGGGCACGGGGTGCGGGGAGGGGCCAGAAGGCTACCTGGGGGTCTTCACAGCGGTCCAGACGAGAGAGGATGGTGGTTTGGGCTAGGACGGTGGCAATGGGCGGAAACAGGCGGGCACGATGCAAGGCCTGGCTGCTGTGCTGGAGGAGGTGTGCTGGTGGGGCACTTTGAAAACTAATGTCACCGTCCCGAGTTCCTATGGATGGGACAGAGAACCAGCTGGGGCTGTTGAAGTCAAGCTCAGTTCCCTGCACCTCTTGGCCTTTGAAAGCCAGCAAAGGTCACGAAAGCCCCGTGCTGGACCCAGCCCTTCCTGTGCCCACACCTACCAGCTGCTCTCCGGGTGCCCAGGTGGGGTCATGCCAAGTCTCCTGCAGACAGACCTGCCGCTGTTCCTGCCCAGACACTACGGGGACCTGGGAGTCTGACCCTCTCTCGTCTTCACTCACAGCTGGCCTCTCCTGGGCAGAAGCCGGTCTTGGTGTCCTTGGCGGTTTGGTGCAGTAGCTTTAGACCTGGTTTTGGAGTTGGACAGACCTAGCTTTGGGGCCAGGTTCCAACTTGCACCCGGGGCCAGTTACTCACCTTTCTGTATGTGTTTCCTCATCTGTGGAATATAGGGGGCACCTAACTCATAGGCTGTAGCGCGGATTTCAATGACTTGTCCCCATAAAGCCCATAGCAGGTCCTCAGTCAGTATCAGCTCTTATTATTTTTACCAGCTGTAAAATGGGAATAATGATCACAGGGCTACTGACAAGACTTGGGTCTTGGACTTCCCATTTCTGTTGTTTGTATGTTATCCTTGTGTTCGTAAGTGGTGTTTTGTTATAGCAGCTCAAGCAGACTAAGTCAGAACTGTTCAGGGAGTAGGTGAGAGGGTGGTGATTTTTATTTCTTGTTTAGAGTTCTCATCATTAAAAAAAATTTCAATTGTGAACATGTGTTTATTTGCGAGCCTGAAAAACTATGACGATAGGAGGCTTACGAAGAGTTTTCAATGACAAGAGAACGTGCTTGTCATCCACCGTAAAATTTAAAAAAGAAATTAGATCACAAATTTGTTTCAGTGTTGGCTCACCTACAGAAAGTGAAGGACCCAGAAGGAAATAAATCTGTCATGACATCATTGTTTGGTATCTTGGAGTGAGGATGTGGCGATTTTATTTTATTTTTATTTTCAAGGATTTTACTAATCTCCTTGAGATAGAGAGAGAAGGACCAGGGTAAGGGGCAGAGGGAGAGGGAGAAGGAGACCCTCTGCTGAGCAGGGAGGCCGACATGGGGCTCCATCCCAGGACCCTGGGATCATGACCTTAACCTGAGACAGATGCTTCACTGGCTGAGCCGCCCAGGTGCCTTGGGTCCTTTGACCTTCCTCCCACTGAGAATCAGAACTTATGGCTTCTCTCCCTCAAATCTGGGTAGGCTTAGGACTGCTGTGGCCGCGAGAATATGGCAGAACCCACCCTGTTTAACTTCTTTCTTTCCTTATTTAAAGTAATCTCTACACCCAATGCCGGGCTTGAACTCACCCCCTTGAGATTGAGAGTTGCATGCTCTATCTATACCAGCTGAGCCAGCCAGGTGCCCCTCACTTTGTAACTTCTAAGACCACGTCATAAAAGACCATGGAGCATGGTGCCTGGGTGGCTCAGTTGGTTGAGTATCTGACTCTTGATTTTGGCTCAGGTCATGATCTCAGGGTCCTGGGATCAAGCCCCATGTTGGGCTCCCTGCTCAGTGGGGAGTCTGCTTGTATTCCTCTTCCTCTGCCCTTCCCTCTGCTCTCTCTCAAATAAATAAATAAATCTTAAAAAAAAAAAAAAGGCCATGGAGCATCCCTCACTTGCTAGAACCTTCTGTCTTGGAGCCCCGAGCCTCTAGGTAAGAACTCCAACTCCTCTGAGGCCACCACATTTTGGGGAAGCCTAAGTCACATGAAGAAGCCATGAATAGGCACTTAGGTCAACAATCTCAGCTGATTCACCCCAGCCCCAGAGGCAGACATGTGAATGAAGAAGCTTCTAGACGATTCCAGCCCCTTGCTGATTGAGTCTTCTTAGCGGAGGCTTCACACATCATGGAGCCGAGACAAGGCATCCCTGCTGTGCCCTGTTCAGCATCTGCAGGCATGATTACGTGGTCGTTCTCTGCCAGTAAATTTGGGTGGTTTGTTATATCGTGTTATATAGTGACAGGGGGAGTATGGGAAATTTTTATCCCTTTAACTCTACTTTTCTGGAACCCTGATGTTTTCATTGTGAGCATATGTTTTTATTATTAAGGAAATATACAGAATTTTTTGTTGAGTGAATAAAGAGAGCATGTAAAGAAAGGAAACAAAATGAATTAAAGGGAAGGGGAGAGAGAAAGAGGCAGGGAGGGAGATGGCAGGGGACTGTTTTTGTGGGAAGGCCCCGACCCCGTCCCTCTCAGGAATCTCCTATAAACTTCCCCCTGAACTACTCTGTCCTCGCACCATGACTGCAGGGCACAACGGTAAATGGCTCAGAGTCAGACAGCTTGGCTGTGTGTCTTTGTGCAACTCACTCAGCCTCTCTGAGCTGCATTTCCTCACCTGCTACATGGGGTTTTCTTGGACCAAGCTGGAATGTGGAAAAAGCAGGATTCAAATCCAGGACTGCCTGACACCTGCCAGGGCAGTTCTCTTCCTTCATTTTGGGGTCCAGGAAAAGGCCTTGGGGGACATCTGGGAGAAGAAAGCTGCTCCCAGCCAGCCCCTTCCTGGGAACGCTCCGTGCAGGCTGGGGCCAAGGTGCTAGGCACAGAGCAGGGAGGCTGGGGGCCCAGGAGAGGCCAGGGCTGCTCCAGTCCCTTCAGGAAGCTAAGCGATCCCTCCCGTAAACCTTTCACCCCTGCATGCTCTGAATGGAGCCATTCAGAGGAGGAAACCCGACCGGCCGATGTTTTATGCATGGTCCAGTCGTGCCAGCAGCAGCAGGCCCCCCTGGGAGGTATTATTTTTAGTCAGAGCATGTGAGTGAACTGGGGGCTTGAAAGAAGCAGCCTGGTCCCACCTGTCCAGCCCCCTCACCCAAGGACCCCTTCCCTTGCTGGGTGGCCGGAGGGAAAGTTAACACAGTCTGGGCCCAGCACCGGGAAGCGCTGGCCCCTGAGTCAGGCAGCCACTGTGGTGTGGGAGTCTCATCATTCCAGGCGGTCTGTTGTGTAGCCAAGTAAAGCTGCTGGGCACCTCAGACACCTGTGTGGCCACCTCCCCCGAGGGGCTCCCTCTCTCCCCTTCCAGGTACCGGCTCTGAGGAAGGCTGAACTCAGGGGAGAGGGATGAGCTCCTTTCTGAGACTCCATGTGAGAGGATGTAACCCTTGTCAGCCTTTTGAAATTCCTCTGCTACTGCAGAACCTCATCGGGCTCCTGGGGGTGTCAACTTTCATCCCTCCCAGCCTCCTCAGGGGCAGCGTCCCCAGCAAGCAGGTGTCGCTGCAGGGTAGATGGGCAGTGGATGCTAGGTCGTTAATATCTTTTTCTGTCCGGTGTCCACCAGGTTCCCTACCCCTCCTGCCTTGCTTCTGAGTTTTCAGCAGCAGGGAGGCTAACGTTTACCAAGCACCTACTCTGTGCTTCCTGCTTTCTGGTCCATCACTACTACTACTTCTTCTTATTATTATTATTATTTTTAAGATTTTATTTATTTATTTGAGAGAGAGAGAGAGAGAGAGAGAGAGAGAGAGAGAGAGAGAGGGCATAAGCAGGAGGATCAGCAGGGAGAGGGAGAAGCAGACTCCCCGCTGAGCACAGAACCCGACGTGGGACTTGATCCCAGGATCCCGGGATCATGACCTGAGCTGAAGGCCAGACACTCAACNATAAGCAGGAGGATCAGCAGGGAGAGGGAGAAGCAGACTCCCCGCTGAGCACAGAACCTGACGTGGGACTTGATCCCAGGATCCCGGGATCATGACCTGAGCTGAAGGCCAGACACTCAACCGACTGAACCTCCCAGGCGTCCCAGCCCATTACTTCTTAATCTACACAAACTTTGGCGGCAAGAACGGCGGGGCCTCAATTTTGATGGGAAGACGGAGTTATGGCAGAGCCAGGACCCAGATCCAAGCCTGTCTGACAATCTGAAGACTGACCTGGTGACTTCTTTGAGTTAAGAGCCAAAACCCACAGTTCAGGGGTGTTTTCTCTTTTTCTCCTCTTGCTGAACCATCAGAAGCAACAAAACGTGAATGTGGAAGCAACGGTGGAGATCACCTATTCAAATGGTTCATTTCTTGGAGAAAATGAGGCTGGGAGAGAGGAGGACACTTACTCAAAGTCAGTTGGTGGCCCAAGGGCAGTCCCCAGTGTGGTGACATTATTATTTCAGGGCTCCTTCTGTTCTAGCCCGAGATCTTCTAGTACCTTATCTTCCTGGGCCTCTGCCTGTCTACAGGACCAGTCATTCCAACTCGACTCACATGCTATCATGCCTGTGAAGGTGCTTGGTGAACAGATGGCCTGATTCCCCAGTGCCCTCCCCCCATTTGGCAGGTTGGTCACAGGCCAGCTTGTAACCCCTCAGGTGGGCATCTGGATTGTCACTGCAATAATGACGATGAATGACTAAGGTCCTTACCAGTCAGAAATCTCTCCAGGTCTTTCAGTGAGAGAGAATTCACTAGAAGGCATTGACTAGATAAGACCTATCAGAGTGGAGAGGCCCAACAGAGCAAGGCGAGGTGTCCAGCGGCTTCATAGCAGCTGGAAACTGCTACCACCCCAGGGCTGGGGGCAGCCCAGGAGCTGGGGCGGAGGGCTAGAATCTAGGCGGGGGCTATCTGGTGGGAGTAGGACCATAGATCCAACACTGGAGGGTTTTTGTTGGAGACACTACAGGAAACACAGAGATGGGGGTGGTGGGGGGAGAGATATCCCTTGGCTTTTCCCTCCTCTCACTCTCTGCCATGCCTCCCGACGGCCAAAGCAAACCGGAAGCCACGTGGCAAAGGCGTCTGGGAAATGTAGTTCCTGCTCTGCGGCGGTGGAGCGGGAGAAGGGCGGGGATAGGATCTAGGATCAACGGGTAGTGAGTGGCCCAGGCTTGTTAACGTGCTTGAGGACCCAGCATCATGACTGTCACAGTTCACAGCAACCACTGGTTAAGCTGTTCAGCGCTCACCAGGTGTTCTACGTGCGGTAGCTGCTTTCCCCTGTGGGAACCCTTTGACACAGGAAGAAGCTGAGGCCCAGAGTGATGAAGTGTCTCAGCCAGGAAGTGGGACCAGCCGGCTTACATGCTGGCCTGGTGCTGGGACTCTGGCCCCCTCCTTGCGGCAGACACCCCCAGCTGGTCACCAGCTGTGCTTGGGGGCATGCGCTCTGGGCTCAGGGGCCCCTCCCTCAATATAGGCTAGTTGCAAACAGGACCTTGCCACTGGGCAAATGCAGACCCTGGGCCATAGTTCCAACCCATCCCTTCTGGCTTCGGAGCGCATGCCCTTCCGAGCACAGGGAGCCCTGCCCCTGTCCAAGGTGCTCCCTGGAATCCCTTCTCTCGGCTGCTGCTGGCATCTCCGTGGCCCTCTCTAGCTCATTAACTCTGCCCGGATGGCCGAGCTGGCCTGGCTCAGGCATGACCTGCACGCCCAATTAGAGGAATTCAAAACGCTGTTTATTTATCAATGACTGAAGCTCATTTGATCGTGAAGGATGGAGCCCAAACTGTTCTCCGAAGCCACTATCGTCCCTTGGCTGTGCCAAAGCCGCCTTTGATCTGCTAATCCTGAGTTTATAAGGTTAGGAGACAAGTGGGCGGAACGAAATTCTTTTCTCTTTTGGTCCATCTAAGAGGCATGAAACCCCCAAACATCATAGACCTCCTGGGCGCCAGCCTCCTCCCCGGGAACGCTCAGATGGGTGTGCGAAGGGGGAGCTGGTGTCCTGGGGCACACGAGGTATCGGGGCTGGCAGGCACTCCCCCCTGGATCTGCCTGCTTCTTCCTCCTCCTCCCCCTCTTCCTCCTCCATCTCCTCCTCCCCGTCCTTTTTCTGCTCCTCCTTTTGCACTGCCTTCCTCACACTGACCTGGGGCTTGGAAAACTCGCGAAACCAATCCAGCCAGTGGCCTCGACAAATGCCTGGGTCCTGCTCCCCTTTGGCCCCCCTTTCCTTTTATACACAAATCTGCCCTTCCATCTGGAGCCCTCCTGCCTGGTACTGACCCTGGGGAGGTGATAGAGACCCTGTCCCTAGGAGAGGGACAAGACTTCAGGCCAAGTGAGCCCAAGCCAGATTTATGGTGCCCTCGAAGGAGAAAGCCCCCAGCGAGTGTTTATAATTCTGTGCATCGGAGAGCATGTTGTAGTCAGGGAGTTGTGATGGAAATCCCAGCTCCGGCCAGTTATGTGACCTTTGGGCAACCGATTAACCTCTCTGAGTCTCCGTTTCTTTATTCATAAAACGAAGGATAATGATGGTACCCACCAACATTTTTATGGGATTTTTGTGATCCTCCTTAATAACTCGGACAGCCTGCGCCTGTGCAGCGCTTCCCACTCACCCATTTGGTGGCGGGTCTGTGGCTGCTGTCTGCCCCCACAGACCCTGGAGCCGAATTGCGTGGCCCCTGCTGGGGGAGACATCCCAGGAAGCGGGATGGAGATCAACGTGGCCAGTGCTCTCAGGAAGACGGGGACATCGGGCAGCGGCTCTTGTGAGCAGCTATGGCTGTGACTCAAGCCACAGATTGACAGGGGCCCTGGGAGAGGGGTCAGCTGGTCGGAGGAGGTCACTTCGAGATAGACAGAGGCAGAAGTCTTGTGGATCCCTGAGAGGCCTGGAATGCAGGCGTCCTGATCTATTTCATGCCCCCGAGATGCAAAAAGCCTTCAAGGGCAAGACTGATCCTACGCCCGGGGAAGGGACAGGCTGAGGCAGACCACCCTGCTTCTCTTCCACTGGGGAGCCAGAGAGAGGCGGGAGAGGGCGTGGCCAGTGCTTTGGGATATTCTTGCCTTACTTCCTACCAGCTCTGAGCTCTGAGCCGAGCCCCTCGCCTGGCCTCTTGCCTGCCTCTCCCCGTTTAAACTGCTAACTGGGAGCTCTTTGAGCTGAGGTTCTTCCTTACTTAGCTTCGAGTCACCCACCTGTCAGTGGAGGGCACTCTCTTTATAACAGGAAGATAACTGGATCGGATCCTATACTCACCCTGTGGAGCGGGAGGGGGCGGGCCACCCACCTCTCCCGAGGTTCCTGCAAATTTTAGGTGCCAACCGTTCTGACTCCCTGCGCCCCACCTCCCCTCTCACTTCATCTCTCCTCCATGTCTGTTTCCTTTCTTGCCCCTGGACCAACCCCAGAGTGGACCCAAGCTCCTTCCCCATGTCCCCCGCAAACGCTACTCACACCCGTCATTCCGTGCCATAGCAGACTTTGCTAGATTTGGGAGGAGGAAGGTGACATCATAGACATTGACCCTTTCAAATCCTTATTAGTCATCCTCACCTGGAAAAGCCCCTTAGCCCCTGCCCCCATAGACGTTTTTCACTCGATTCCTTCTTATGTGAGCTCCCTCCGTGGCGGCCCTATTTTTCTCCAGCTCACCCTTCATTCCTGCTAGAGCCGTATGTAGAGCGAATTCGGTTTATTGTCGTCTTCCGAGCAAGGCTTTGCCTCCACAAACAGAGTGCCCCAGCAAGATGTTTTTCTAAACATATTTTTCCTCTTGAAGGGGGACTTTGGAAGGAACTTTAAATAGCTCCCTCCACCCCTCAATTAACTTGCCTGCCAGGGCGTCCCCTCTCTGGGTCTGTCTTCCCTCCTTTGTCCATGGGGGTCACCGGGCCCACCTTTCCATCCCACGCCTCCGCGGTTTTGGATCAAGACAGAATAAAGCACGAGGAAACAAAAGGGCCACACAAATGTTCAAATCCTCCTTGGAATCATGATTCCATGATGATAAAAATGGTGCTATAAAAACTTTATAGGAGAGGGGTGCCTGGGTGGCCCAGTTGTTAAGTGTCTGCCTTCCGCTCAGGTCATGATGCCGGGGTCCTGGGATCGAGCCCCGCATCGGGCTCCTTGTTCAGCAGGGAGCCTGCTTCTCCCTCTGCCTGCAGCTCCCCCTGCTCATGTTCCCTCTCTCACTGTCTCTTTCTGTCAAATAAATAAAATCTTAAAAAAACAACAACAGCAAAAACAACAACAACAAAAAAACTTTGGGAGAACTCGGGTCTCTTCAGTTTGGATCTCCAAGTAGGAAGTTTTTGACCCAGCTGACAATATAGGTCTTTGCCTCTCCCCACCGCTGAGATTTGCCAAATGCTGGGAGGATGGCGCGGCCACTCTGAGTTTCCCTGTTCGAGAAAAGATGTCTGTCTCCTCTCCTTTGGTCCCTCTGTGGGGAGAGGGTCTGTTTTATTCTCTCGCTCTCTTTCTTTCCTTTTTTTTTTTTTTTTACCATATGCAAATCTTCCTCCTGGCTTCCCTCACAGCTTGATAAGTGATTGGTTCTTGCTTTCAACATCAATAGCAAGGCATATATTTTTTTACTTATGCACGATTCTGTGTCTAAGTTCTCAGGCACTCAGAGAAAACAATATAGCTGTCCTGCAGGAGGTAGGCTGTGTAAATATATATTAGTTTGGGGAGAAGGAATGAGGAATGATAAAATATTCAGAAAGCGGTCTGTTCTTGAGGGATGTTATTCTGCACAGTCAGGGAGCAGATTAACGACACCGTTTCTGAGGAAGAGAGACCAGCCCCATAAAATATATATTAGTGGGGAGGGTGGTGGGATGGCAGAGGTGTCTGGGGTTGGACGTGCAGGCTCCGGCCTCAGAATCTGGTGCCCAGCGTTGGTTTCCCTCGCCCAAGCTCCAGCAGTGGGCTCCAGGACCGTGGAGGGTGAAAGCTCCCATGTTGGGGGTGGGGGGTGCTGGCCATACCCAGGCGGCCATAGGGGACCGGGTGGGGTCCTGTGGTAGGAGTCCTAGGTGAAGAGCTGGGAGGCCTGGCCCTGCTGCTGACATGCTGTGTGGCCTCAGGCAAGTCACTTAATGTCTCTGAATCTCTGTTTCTTCTACAATCAAATAAAGACTAGAGGATTCTGAATAGGGCTTCAGTGGGAGGAGAGTGGGTGGGGGTTTCCTGGGAAGGAAGCAGGTTGGCAAAGTCCATACTTGCTTCAGGCTTCACCATCAGGAGGGTACTGTACAAGGCTTGCAGAAATTCTCTGATAAGCCAGTTGGGGATGGGGGGAAAGACCTCTAAGGACCCTGCTTGAGTAGCAAGGGATGGTCCCCAACTTGCCTTCTAAAATGGACAGTGCTGGGGCGCCTGGGTGGCTCAGTCAGTTGAACGTCTGCCTTCGGCTCAGATCATGATCTCAGAGTCCTGGGATCGAGCCCTGAGTGAGACCCTGTGCTCACTCGGGGGAGGCTGGGTGTCTGCTTTTCCTTCTCCTTCTGCCCCTTCCCTGTGTTCTCCCTCATGTACGCTCTCTCTCTCTCACGTGCACTCTCTCTCTCAAATAAACAAATAAGTAAAATCTTCAAAAAACCCCATAAAGTGGACAGTGCTGTTAATGTTAGGGTTTTATTTGGCTCAACAGGAGTGCGAGTTTGGGGCCAGAGCGGAATTGCTTGGAGGAATGGGAGAGGAGGGAAAGGCTGAAGGTGGCTAACGCCATTGGGCCGATCCTCGAAGTCACGAGTGGACAAATATTTACACTCCGTCGGCCTGCCTGAGGGGCCTGTGTGTCCTGGACCCGGGCTAATCCCTTGGGTTGCTTCTACCTCAAACACTGCAGGTTCCTTTGTCTTATTTCTACCCACCCCCAGTTCAAGTCCTTCCCTAAGCTGAACTCCTGGATTTAGCATTTATTACGAAGGGTGGCCTCTTGTTACTCTCTGGGAATTCCCATAGCAACAGTAAAAAGTTTATACAACCTATCCCATGTGCTAGGCATTATGGTACAAATGTGACCTCATTTCTCCTAGAACAATACTACTATTGTCCCATTTTACAAATGAGGAGATTGAGGCTCAGAGAAGTTAAGGAACTAGTTCAAGGTAACACAGCAGTGAGTCTGATCCAGAGGCCAAGGCTTCAACCACCGTGCTATATTGTCCTATGGGTCTATCTCCTCTCTCCCAGTTTTGCTGAAGCTTCTCAGGGGAGGGTTCTGGTTCCACTGGCCCCTGTGAGGCAGAGCCCAGGCCTGGCTGCAGGGGGCTTGGCAGACTCCAGTAATTGATTGATTCCCACCTTGGCCCCCCCCCTCCCCCAACTAGGCCTTCTCAGCCTCTCTTTGGTAGAGTTCTTGTCAAGTCACAGGTCTGGGCAAATCTCATGGGACATCTGCTTAGGGGCATGATGTCTCAGATTTAGAGAATACCCTGGTGTGTTTGTCAGCAAGGACCCACTTCTTACTGGGTCTCATCTGAGCTCCCCATGCTGCCTCATCGGTGGTTTCCAGCAGCACACGGATGAACCCGGAGACAAGCTTGTGAGCCTCTGGGTTAGTGATGGGCTCCTAGCTCAGAGCTCAAGCGTTCATGCAGCCATCAGGACAGTGGAGGAACTGCTCAGACTTTAACTGAGTCACAAAAAGTGGCCACCTATGGGACAAAAGACATCATAGATAAAACTGGGAGTAAATATTTGTACACATGTAATTGAAAAACGGTCCTACCTGCGCCCTCCAAACAACCTACCAAGTAGAAGAAAGAAGGCAAACAACCTAATAGCAAGTGGGCAAAGGGCAGGGACAGGCAGTTCCCAGGAGAGGTGATTGACAGGGCCGATGAAGCAGAGCAAGATGCAAAATACTTATGCGTGGGTATCTGAAAAGGTGCCCCCTGGTGGGGTACCAGTGAGCGGTCAAGGTATCAGAAGACGTTCCACCTGCTTGTGATCCGGGGAATGCATGGCACAGGAACAATGTGGTACAGCTCTGACAGGACCTCCCTGACCCTCCATTAGACCCGGCCTCCATCCCACGGTCTCTCCCACCCCAGATTCCTCAGGGAATCTATCTTCAGCTTCCCAGGTTATGTTTTTCTCAGGAGCCGAGGCTGAAAGCTGTGAGTTGGTCTTCAGGTTCTGAGAATAAGTCCCCTTGCAGATTCTTCCTTCTTACTTGAGATCTGAAGAGGAGGTGCCCTCTCCCCGTTTTCCCTTGTTCTGGGAGCTGGCTGTGGGAAGTCCCAGCAAGCTGGAGGTCCAGTCCCCTGCTGTTCTAATCTGAGTTGGTACAGTCGTCAGAGCAGGGATGGATGAGACAGGTTATCTGATATCCATCTGGGGTGTTTGGCAGGACAGGCAAAAGCTTCCTCCCAGACCTCCTTCTCCTCCGCAGTGACCTCGGAAGGGGGATGGATGTCTCTGTTTTGTGCTGTTAGAGGAAGCCCAAAGTGCTTAGGGTGTGCCATGGGCTTTTGGCTTTTCAAGCCCACAGGAGATAGCTTGAGAGAAGGGCTCATTTTAGCACTCAAAGGAGGATGAGGCTGGACATCAGTCTTGTTGAGTGGACAGGAGAGGGCCCCACCCTCCACTTTGTGAGGACCTGGGGAGCACGATGAAGCTGCCACCTACACGGAAAATTTCCCTTGGACTTTGCTTTAGGGGGCCCTGGCAGCAGTCATAGAGCTGGGTGAACTTGTGGAACCCTGTCCTTCTCCTCAGAGATGTAACAGGTGCCGTCCATGGTCCTTCCAAACCGCCCCACACCGCACCTGTTCAGGCTGACCCTATGGCTCCCCATTGCACCATCTGTGGCTCTTTCTGGATGCTTTCTCCACCTGCTGGGACTCATGTAGTAGAAGTGCAGGGAAGTCGATATCCCCGGGATCACACTACAACCCAAAACCGACGGCTTTCTCACCCCGCTGGTGGGACACCTGAGGCGTGGTCTACGGTAGGAGTGAGCCTGGGCTGCCCACAGGTGACCTGCTCATTAACACCCCCTGACCAGCTTCTCCGCCTCCCATCCCCACTCCCCTGCAGGTGCCTCCTAGCACCATTCCCTAAATGAACTCCCTGTTTCAAATCCTGGTTTCAGGATCTGCTTCTGGGAAGCCCCGCTTAAGACAACAGATATAACAGAATGAAAAAGAAATTATGGGTTGGGGGTGTAATCCACAGAAGCTCTTCACAGATGTTCCCAAAGCAAGAGAGCCTCATTGTATTCATTGTATCACCTCACGCGGGGACACTAGTGAATCCAGACAAAATTTCCTGGGCATGTAGTTTTTTTTTTTAATAAAAAAATGTGGTTTCCCCATTGATAAACCACTTGTCATTTTCACACCATCAAACATAGAATTATGGCTTGGGTTTCACAGTTTCCTAGCTGGTTACCCATGCCTTTGACAGTTCTAGTGGGTTTTTGACTCTGTAATATCTTTATCGGGAAGGGGGGCATCCTCCTGAAGCTGTATTTGCTCATGCTCTCCCCCCCAGTCCCCAAAGGGGGCCCTGTCTCCTCTTCCCGCCCCAAGCTCAAAGGAGGGCTGGCCTCATCTGCAGAGAGTGACTGTCTCAGGTTTGGGCCAGCACGAGGTGACTAAGTGTCCGGGGTGATGAAGGGGTTGGTCTGGAGATCTTTCCCAGATGGACCATTGGCAAGTCTAGGACTTTGCACATGAATTGTGTGCTGGCTCACAATGGAGTGGAGAATCTCATGGGAGAGAGCTGGGACAAGCCTTGAGATGCTCCATGGGGGTCCAGAGTGGCAGGAGAGGAAGGAGTGATGGCCAGATTTGACCCCTGGGTCTCTAGAAGTTATGGGATAGTTGTGCAGGGTGCTGGGCTGGAGAGCTGCATTGCACCCAGAGGGCGAAGTCATGTGACCTTCTCTAGGAGAGCAGGGAGTGGCTCTGAGAAGATGAGCAGGCCAGGGGACTGGAAGGTCCCACAGTCCCCTCTGATAGGGACTGTGCTCACCTCCCCCAGCCACGCATCTGTGGCCACCCCGGGCTCCTGGGATGAGTTCAGTAGGGTGTCACCTGCGGGATGCTTGCTGGCAATCTTCTTGCGATAATGAAAGAATCATGTGATACCGTATAAGTTGGCTGCTGGTAGCTTATCTGGAAGACGATCCCAGGAAACCCCAGCAAAGGGACAGGAGAGTGAGATGGGAAGGGTAGGGCAGCCACGTGACAAAGGGAAGGGCATGCTCTCAAGCGAGGTAGGACTGGGGACGGCTGGGACTTACCCTGCTGGAGGGCCCTGGGGGCCAGTGCAGCACACACTCTTTGGGTTAGCCCAGCTCCCGAGCAAGAGGGAGCCGGGGTATTTACACCCCACGTCCCTTCTGACACAGGTCGAGAGCTGCTCTGGGGCACTGATGATTTCCCAGCACGCTGGCCTGTGGCTGGACTGGACACGTGGCACTCAGAAAGTGGTGTGGTTTTTGTTGATGACATGCAGATGACAGCAGTGAAGATGATGGGGCCGCCAATGAGCAGCTCACGGGTCTCACTTTGGAGCTAACTTGCTCCGTTTCTTCTGACAGGTCACATCACTGTGAATCTGGTCTGAACAGACCCATCCGCTAGTCATTTTCAGTGGTTCCCTTTTCCTCCTGGGAACTCAGCGGACCCACCCACCCTCCCCTGCAGCCTTGGTGGTCAGGATGAGCTGTGGGACCAAGCAATGCAACAGGGCAGGAGGGACGCTCCCACCTCTGGGCTCGTGCTGTAAGGCACCATCCTTCGCTGACTTTCTCCGTCTTCCACTGAAGATGGGAGGATGCTGGCTGTGGGCATGGCTGAGGAAGAGTGGCCCAGGAGCGCCCCACCGATAGATACTCCATATGACTGCCGCATGGGCAGGAAATCAAGTGTTACTGTGGCAAGCCACTGATGTTTAAGGATACTTACATCAGTTCGTCTAACTCTAGAAATGAGAATCATATAAATATCGATGGGCTGTTGCCAACATAAATGCTAGAACCTGGTTAGAAGATGCTATATTAGTTGCCCAGGGCTGCCATCACGAAGGACCACAGGCTGGATGGCTTAGGCGACAGAAATTTCTTCTCTCTTAGTTCTAGAGGCTGGAAGTCTGAGATGAAGGTGTGGTAGGATTGGTTTCTTCTGAGGCCTCTCTCCTTGGCTTGTGGATGTCTGCCTTCTCCCTGTGTCATCACCTCGTCTCCCCTGGGGGTCTGCCTTCAAATTCCCCCTCTTATAAAGACACTGTCAGTTGGATAAAGGCCCACCGTCATGACCTCATTTGAACTTATCTCTTTAAAGACCCTATTCCCAAATAAAGTCACCTCCTGAGGTCCTGAGGGTTAAGACTTCAAACTATGAATTTGGGGCTCACAATCTGGCCCATCGCAGAAGCCCAGGAAATGTTCCTTCCCTTCCTCTCTAGGAAATTCTAAGACACTCCAGGAATGAAGAATGATGTCCGCAGCACATTCAACTTGCTCTGAAATTTTGGCGTCCAGGAATGTCACACCGGCCCTTCATCCAGAGTCTAATTGTCTGATGGAACTGGATCGAAGGCCCTGTGACTCTGTGCGATGAAATATGACAAGGGTGAGGCCGCTCGGGAAGCAGGTGCCCAAGCCGGGCTTGGGTGGGGAGGAGGGCAGCGAGACAGACCATGCGGCGGCAGACTTGGCCTTGACCCTCTGCACTTGACTTCATCTGGACTTCAGCAGGGCGTTAAGAGACTAAGTTGCAAGAATGACATCAACCACCAACAATTTCTTGAGCACTTCCGAAGTGTCAGCCACTTGGCTAAGCACTCCCGGCAACTCATGTCCTTGGGTTCTCTCTAAGTGGGTTCTCTGGTTATCTCCATGTAGAGAGGCCCAGAGCCAGGCAGCTTGCTCAAGTTCACACGACCAGGGAGAGGCAAGCATGGAGGGCGGGGCCGGCGGCTGTGGGTTGACTGGAGACGGCGTTTGATGAAAGATGCCGATGTTGCTTCTTTAATCAGGTGCCGGCCACTCGGACCACGCTGGCCCCTGACAGTCCCCCCCGCCCCCACCCTGTGGGGACAAGAGAGCCTTCAGGACCAGAAGGCCCCCTCCAGCCTCCTTCAGCATCATCCTGCTGTCTGGCCGCCCTCCCTGTCGCCGTGCCAGCGGCTGGGAGCTTTCATTCGAGTGGAATTGAGCCGGGGACTTCTGTAGCACTTCATTTACATGGATGCCAACAAGCTGAAATGTGCAGCAACCTTGGAACACTTTCAAAGGCAGGAATAATTCCTCTGAAATAGGTCTTCCGCGAGCTTTATCTTGTCCTTTCTTTTTTTGTTACTCTTGGAGCCCCTTAGCATGTCAAAGCAATTTCTCTAATGTCACATCTCCCCGACATTAGCATGAAAGGGCTTTAAGAGATGATTTGAAAAAGAATAAATGTTGAATGAGCATTTATTATAGAGTCGTTGCTTATACGGCATTTACATTTTGACTCCATTTCTGCGGTGGCGTGGGCTGGAGGAGCAGGCTGATTTGAAAGTCAATGGTGTCTAAACAGGCGACACTACAACTCTGTTTACACTCAGCTGTTTCCTCTGCGCATTCATTTGCCGAAAGAGAAGATTTCATTAGGCCGATCTGTCTCGGGGAATGAGATTAAGCAGCACGTGCATGCGCCTCCCAAGGAGGTGGGGTTCCCGGGAGGAGCTGACCGTGTCGTCAAGGGGCCACCGGGCGAAGCGAGGGGAAGCCCATCTTCAGGGCTGATGGCCTTCTGCACACCTCTCCGTGAATTCATCAGTGGTGGCCTGTCCAGCAGGAAGCCGGCCTGGCCCAGAGGGCGGAGGGTGGCGGCGAGAGCCCGGTCTGTGAACAAGGCCCCGCGGGGGTGGCTGTGGCTCTGACCCTCCCTGGGACCCAGGGCCACGATCTTATTCCGTTTTCTCTTCTGAACCACGGCCGCGCTATCTGTCCACATCTCAGAGGGCTGATCGGAGAGCGGAACGGAGAACGGAAAGTGTCTCGTGCGGCGCTGGGTATCCAGGACGCGCTCCATGAACATCGGCTTGTTTTAACATTTGTATTGTCTTTTTTGGGGGGGGGTGTGGTCTGTAGATCTTGGTCAGAGTTCCAGGCAAATGACCCTGGTTTGTGCCAAGTATGGATTTTTCCACCTTTGCGTCTGGAAAAGCTCATCATGTGAGTTCCATGCATAGGCAGGTTGGTGGGTGTGAATGTGTTCTGGGGCCAGTGGGTGTTGGATTGCTTCAGGCCCCCCCGCCCCGTGTGTGTGTGTGTGTGTGTGTGTGTGTGTGTGTGTGTGTGTGTGTGATTGGGAGACAGAGAGAGAAAACGAAACAAGGAGAGAGGTCGGCTCAATATACCTTGATGCTCCCCCAAACTTGAGCCCCCCCGCCCCAGCTCTTCCCAGCTCTGGGTCAGCCTCTGTCACTCCACTTCCCCCCAAGTTTCTCTCTGCATTTGTGCCCCCCCCCCAGACTTCAAGCTCCTCGAGCGCAGGAAATGGCTCTTATTCATCTTCATCCAAATCCGGCCTTCAGTTGATGCACAAAGACTCAAGACTGAATCAAGTCCGTGGCACTTTTTCAAGCTTGGTCTCTCAAAGCTGCCTCACCCACGTTCCAGGGCAGCCTTAAGTGGGGATCCAATCTGTGCCGGCTCAGAGGGCGGTGCTGGCTGCAGCTGGGCGTGGGAGACCGCAGCCCTGTCCCCTGGGCAGGCTTGCCCCTGGCCCAGCCTCTTTGGGGCATGGGAGCAAGCCTGCCCTCCAAAACGTGCCCCAAACAAGCTCATCCCTTTCATTTCACAGGTGGGAGAAGCTGAGCTTCGGAGAGAGGGCTTCACCTGCCCCTTGGTTATGCAAGCCGGCTGGCTGAGCTCGGCCCAGCATCCAGGTCCGGTGAGGCTGGCCCAGCGCCCCTGGCGGCCTGCCAGGCCTCCCCTCTCCCCCGTGGCGCTGGATTCTTTCTGGAATAGTCTGTAAAGCCAGCCAGGGGCCAGGTGGCTCAGCCGCGCTTTTGCTCTCATCCTGCATTCCCTCTGCTGCCCAGAGCTCCATCTCCGAGTCCTGCCCTCCATCTGGCGGCCCCCTGACTGCTCTGCTGGCCCCACAGGGCTGACGCTCAGGCCTTAAATAAGATCTCTCACTCCCCTGTCCCTGTTTTCTCGATTTTTGAAAAAACAATGATGGCTACGTTGCTTCTGAGCACCTACTGTGTGCTGGGTGCTGGCTGAGGCCCCATTCCTGCGAGGGGGACACTATTCCCCCCATCTTGCAGGAGAATGCACAGGGTCACATAGCTTGGCAGCAGAGGTGGCTTTGAACCCAGGTTTTGGGGTCTGGCTGACTCTAGGGACTCCCTAGCTGTCAGGTGGCCTGGCTGCTTCCACACCAGTGTCTGACATTTCCCCTCAGCCCAGAGCCTCCGGAGGGTGGGCTCTGGGCTCCGCCCTGCTTGTTCTCCTTCCTCAGGGCCTTCTGAGCTCAAGGTTGCGGATGTCATAAAGTCCCTCCAATCGGACCCACTGGCTTGAATTGAGAGGTGATTATTTCCCCCTCCCCCCATCTCCCGAAGGACCTGATCCCAGCCCTGAGACACTACACTATGTGCCTATGAGGAGAACCCAGGACCACAGGACAAACGCCACTCAATGTCCCACTGAGTCTGGCAGAGCTGGGACAACCAGCTCTGTCACTAACCAGCTGTGTGACTCTGGGCAAGTTGCTTACCCTTTCTGAGCCTTCCTTTCCTTCTCCAAATGGGGATCACAGTAAACAAGTTGCTCCTCATCTCTGGGTCTCTGTTTCCTCTTCCAGAAAACTGAGGTTGGATGGTCTGTTTCTAAATTCCTGCTTAGCCGAGCGAGTCTCAGACCCCCCGGTGCCTGGAGTGGGGTTTGCCCTGCTCTTTGTGTCCCCTAAGAAGGGAAGACAGTCCCACCAGGGCTCCCACCCCGCAAGAAAGCCCCAGCATTCCTGGGGCAGGTCTGCAGCCTGGGGTGAATCCTCCTTGTTCTGCAGAAAAAGAGGCAAAGGTTGCCTATCAGAGGTTGCTCGAGAATGTAATCATAAATTTTGGCTTCGAAGGAGAGATTGGGGTGGGGGTGGTGGAGAGGAAGGGAGAGAGAGAGAGAGAGAGAGAGAGAGAGAGAGAGAGAGAGAGAGAGGAGAAGAAAGCCCACTTCAAGGCCAGTTCCCCTCCCCTGGCTGGAAACCTGTGTGTGTGCGCGCGGATGAAGGGAACAGAGCAGAGGCAAAGGCTGGCCTTCTGATGGAGCATGTGGTGCCCACTTTGAACAGTGGCCTTTGTGCCTGCCTATTCAGGGCGGCCTCAGGACAATGGGGGGCAGACACGCAGGGGAGGACAATGACAGGACATCGCTGCCTGCCGCTTTGCATTCCCTTTGAAGTGGCTCTGCCCTGGGCCCCCGCGGGCTCCAAAAAGAATGCTTTTGTTGCCCGCTCCAAAGATGCTGTAAGATGCTGAGCAAAAGTAACCGGAGGGGATCTGCTCGATTAAAAAAAAAATTAAAGATAAGAAACAAATCAAGCTGGCCATGTGGGGGCTGGCGGCAGCTTTGAACCCTGAGAAGAGAAGGGACATCGTGATCCAATCCTATCTCCCCTCCGGGGAAGTGATTGACTTCTGGGGGTCACTCTCGATGGGAACTGGGGGCCAGGGTGGGGAGTCCTAGCTTGCTGGGGTCTTCTAGAAGTTCTCCAGAGCTGGGACTCTGAAAGCCCAATCCGGGGCTGGTGCGCGGGCAGAAAAATGCGGGAGGCCAAACCACAGGAACTGTACTGTTTACTGAATTTGGTGTGTGCCAGGCATGGGGCTAAGTGCTGGCTTTAATGCCTGTGTGACTACCTCAGAAATGCTTCGCTATTGATCATGTGATGAATGTGTGCACGGAAGGTAACTCTACATCCTGGAGGTGGGGGTCAGCATCAGAACTACCTGAATCGGGAGACTATATTGTTGGGTTCAGGGCTGTGGGGAGTAGGAGGAGCAGGTTGAGCACTGCAAAGTCCCAGTGGGTGCCATTTGTACTGTCGTCATGGTACCTCCTGGAGTTGTGCAGTGTACAACTTGTACATCTGCACGTGGTATCCCTGCCAGGGACGGTGAAATGATATGGGAAGGAATCCACACCTGTAAATATTGTTAACAATATCAACATCAAGAACTCGTGTATTAGCGTGAGGATTGTTAGAAGCAGGTTTTTTTCTTGGTGGCAAGAATGGAGTTCGACCTAGGGGATTGGTTGGTAAGGTTAGGTAGGCCCTATTGCCTGTGAAAATGGAGATGTAAGCCCTGGGAAGCCCAGCAGTCCAACACTGGCTCAGCACAGTGTCTAGCTCATTCTAAGTGCTCAGTAATTGTTATAATTACCCCATTCTACTGCGGAGGGGACCGAGGCTCAGAGAGGTGAAATGCCTTGTCCAAGTGCACACAGCCGGCCATGGTGGTGCAGAACGTGGTGGCCATCTTGGGCCCTCCAGCCGTGGCCTTGCCTGACTCCGAGAGGGTGCCCTCCTTCATTGGGGCAGGAACGGGGTCTGACCATGGCTTTGTGAACCGTCCCCTCGGGCCCCATGTGCCAAGACCCCTGCTTGAACAGTATCAGGTGCCTTGACCTTGAGTCCTGGGTGCATCAGACCTTTTGGACCTGCCCTGAACATCCAGGGAATTCTTCACGCCTGCCGTGCCCTGGGGCTGTCCCCAGAGGTGCGCTTTTTCCAGAAAGTACTCAAAGGGGCACAACGGAAGATCTCGGACTGGTAGACAATCTCCTGGGTCCCCTTCTATCATTTGTGGGCACCCAGCCCTGCTTCTGTGCTGGCTCTTCTTTGGAGGACTCCTCGGGGTGGCTGTTGTCTTTGTCTACACCTCGGAGATTCTGAGCACCTGGGCGTTTGTCCCCCACTAGTGCGGGTGTGTGACAGTTCCCTTGCCGGGCCCCTTCCGAGTCCCCTGTGGGGTCAGGTTGAAGCTGCCCCCTTTGGGCTTTGCCTGAAAGCACACCTTGCTTGTCCTGCCCTTCCCCAGCCCGCTTCCCCCATTCCCACGCCAGTCTTCAGGCTTTCCGGGAAGGACCTCCTGAACACGCTGCAGGGGCCATGGGCACCCTCACCTCGGCGTCTGGTCCCGGGGGTGCTGCCTCCCACGGAAAGCCCACTTGGCAGGAGACCCAGAGTGCAGCTCTGCTCGCTCTCACATGGGAACCAATCTACCAAAGGGAGGCTTTCCCCGAGAGAATCCGAAGTGACAATCTGGCGGGTGCAGGCGCCTGGGGCCAGCAGCCTGAGGACTCACTGCCCTCACCCCTTCCCTGATGCTCTCAAGGAGGCCCTCCGTTCCTCCAGCTAGTGAGTGGCTGAATTCGGACTCCAACCCCGGTGTTTTGTCATAAGTCTATGGCTTAAAAACAAACACCACTCCTTCCCCTCCACCCCCCACCCCCAAACGCCCACAGCACTTTTACTGTCTGCAGGCCCTCTGTCTGGGAGCTTTCTGACTACCTCCTGTTCCCAGTTCCTTCCCACTGCCCCGCAGGTGAGCAGTAGGCCAAGGGAGATGCAGAGGCCACATCAGGAACAGAGACTGTGAGCTGGCAGGGAGCAGAGGGCCTGAGAGCCCAAGAAGGGTCATGAGAGCCCCCCCCGGGGGGGTGGTGGTCAGTGCTTTTTCTGTCTGTCTGTCTGCCAGCCAGTGTCTTTGGGTAACCAGTCCCTTTCAGATTCCCTGGAAACCTTGGCTGCCCTGGCTTGCTGGCCCCCTAGACAGGCATCCCAGCCTCCACTCCTGGGGTTGTCTCTTTGGACTTCTCCAGGGTTCCAAAAAAGTCCTCAGTGGCTCTCAAAGCCAAAGGTCTGGTTACCCTTAGCTCCTGGGCACTTAGCTGCCCACAGTCGAGCATGGGCGGGTGGCCCGTGATTCCTCATCACCCTTTTCCCCCAGCCCCCCCACCCCGCCCCGCCCAGGCTTGTGATGGGTGAAGCTCCTACTTCAGGCAGCTCCTGGTACTCCCAGGGCTCTAGCCCAGTACCTGATTGGCCTATCTACTAGCCTGAGCTCCCTCCTGGGGAGCAAGAGCCTGAGAGGGACCCTCATTGACTGGATCCAGTGTGTACAACAAGCTATGCAATGTGCCAGGCACTGAAGGGGGAGAAAAGATGCATAGTGCTGGCTCCCTGCTCTCTGGAGCCTGGGGTTCAGTGCACTGGCCTGGCAGGCCCCAAGCAGCCAGGAGCAACTGGATGCCGGTGGCCCGTGGGGCTGAGTCAGACAGGCAGGATCTCAGGAGAAGGAGGAGGTTCTCAGGAGGTCAGGAGGGCTTCCTGGAGGAGGGAGCATGAACTGAGCTTTGATTCCGGGAGCCACAGGGCCGTGGAGAAAATCAGGCCACTCTTCTACTTCTTTGAAGGCTGTTACCCAGGCCTGGCCTTGTGTTTGACCTGTCTTATTTCCCATAACCCTGTGAATGGGATCTTGTCCTTTCTTGATTCTAGACAAGACTGAGGCACAGAGAGGTTACAAAGCCACACAGCTGGTGACTGGTAGGACCCAGATTGGAGCTGTCTGTCTTGAGGACACACAGATCCTGCAAAGGAATAAATCACTGTCATTCAAGGTCATATGTTCTCTAGTAGGACGGAGGCACCCTGTGGGTATAGAATGAGGACTGGGAGGGGGGGGGAGGAAGCTGTAAAAAACTGGGCTCTTGCAGGATGAGTAGGAGTTCGTTCCAGGCAGAGGCGGGCATTCTAGGCAGAGAGAACAAATGCTTAATCCTGAAGGTGAGAGAGAGCCAATAAGGAGGAGCTTGTGAGTGGCCCAAGGAGGTGAACCCCGGGACAGCATTTAGCACAGAGTACACACTCGAAAATTGTTTACTGATGAATGAATGCATTCATCAATGAATTGTACCCCATAGTAGGAGTTCAAGAATTTGTTAAATGAATGAATGAATGAATGAATGAACAAACGAACGAACGAACGGACTCAATTTCTTCTCCCCAGCCTCGCACCAGGCACGCGATCGAGATTTGCTGAGTTCACGACTGAGGGAGGCAAGCGGTGATGTCACGGAGCTCGCAGGGGGCGCTGACCGCCGCGGCTCTCCGCTCGGCCCGCCGGCCGCTGGGCCTGGGGTCCCCGCCCCCACCGGTGCGCGCCCTAACGCGGAGCAGATGGCGGGCGGCGGGG
>LNAC01000159.1:2330852-2386093 GCA_002007465.1 Ailurus styani
GGGGAGGGGGCGGAGGCGGGGAGGGTGTTCTCCAAACAAGGACTCAGGGATTGGGCTCCTTCTATGGCCAATCGTGGGGTCTCAGCAGCCAACAGCAGAAGCAGGGAGACAGAGGAGGGGACCACACAGCGGGCTTTATGGCCACATATCACTTTTCCCCCTCAGTCCATCTGCCAGGGCCCAGTCACGTGATCCCAACCAAAATGCCAGCGAGGCTGGAAAACAAGGTCTTCCCTGTGTGCCAGTCTCTGCCATGCTTTGTTTTGAGGGTTTTTTTTTTGTCATTATGAATAATAATTCTTTTGTCATTTGTCCTTAGGACATGTATTCATTTCTATCAGATAGATTTCTAGGGTAAGGGTTCCTGGGTCAAAGGACATAGGTATCTCTTTTTTAATGCAACTCTTTATTTTATTTTATTATTATTATTTTTTTAAAGATCCCACCTATTCATTTGACAGAGAGAGACAGCGAGAGAGGGAACGCAAGCAGGGGCAGAAGGAGAGGGAGAAGCAGGCTCCCCGCCGAGCAG
Organism: Ailurus styani; assembly: GCA_002007465.1. Classification (NCBI taxonomy): domain Eukaryota; kingdom Metazoa; phylum Chordata; class Mammalia; order Carnivora; family Ailuridae; genus Ailurus; species Ailurus styani. Next base: position 2,331,385 of record LNAC01000159.1, read on the forward strand.
GGAGCCCGATGGGGGGCTCGATCCTGGGACCCTGGGATTATGACCTGATTGGAAGGCAGATGCTTAACCGACTGAGCCACCCAGGCGCCCCAAATGCAACATTTTAATGTAACTCTGGTTTTAATTCTTGTAGTCAGCTCTCTTCCTATAAAAAGATTATAATGATTTAACAGTAACAACGTATGAACATCACTTTTCCCCATATCCCTGCCAGCGATTGTGTTATTGTTCTTTTAAATTTGCCTCTGTGATATCTCGTTGTCAGCTTAATTTGTATTTCCCCCGACCACTAATGAGTGCAAGCATCTTTTCATTTGTTTGTGGCCATTTGGCTTCATTCTTTTGTGAATTGCCTATTCATGTCCTTTGCCATAATTTCTTTTGGGTTGTTTGCCCTTTTCTCTTCAATTTGTAAGAGTTCTTTGTATATTATAGCTGGTGACCCTTTGTCCTCTGCATCTCAAATGTTTTTCCAAATTTATTATATGTCTATTAACTCTGCTTATGGTATCTTTTGCCTTCCAAGAGATTAATATTTTTATGTTGTCGCATGTGCCTGTTTTTTTAATTTCTATATTCTGGGTTTGCATTCTTGGAAGGTCTCTCCTTACTTGGGTCCTTTCAGACGCTGCTCACTCTTCATCGACTGTGAACTGGAGGCTTCCCTCCTCCCCTCTCCTGGGGATTTGCAACTACCCTTGCTACTTCTGGCCATGTGAGTGCCAAGTGCCCAGACTCGATTCCTGCAAAACTTTTCAGGCCTTTGGTAGCTAAACAATCTGGGTCACACAGATGGAGGTCAGGGAGGGGCCCTGGGCTTGGAATCTGAAAGCCTGGCTACCAGAACTGGTTTCGAGTTGCCTGTGTGGCTCAATCACTGGGCCTCCCTGGCCCTCAATTGCCCCATCTGTGAAATGGGGCCTACCCCTTGCCCTGCTGAATTCCTAGGGTGCTGTGACTCTCAGATGATAAAATGGAGCTGAGGACTCCATAGGCTTTGAAACACAGATGTTGAATTGCAACGTTAATGTCAATGTGGGGAACAAAGGCAAAAAAAAAAAATTAAATTTCCTTATAACTTACAGCTCATTGACAAGTCCTTGAAACAGGCAGAGTGAACTTCCTCTGGAACTGAACTGCCTCGATGTTAATACTTTGCTATGGGGAAAGGCAACCTTAGCTTAACATTATCCTGACCTCCAGGATCCTATAAGTCTCCTTTAACATATAAAAATTCGTTTGGGAACTTCCTTTATCTCTACCCCCAAAGATATATGTTAGCAATCATCCTCCAAGCATATGGCCCACTGATACACATCTAAAGGGTCTCATGACTAAGGTTTTAATAAACAGTAGTAAATGACCTTTTCCTAAGGTCTTCCAAGTCCTGGAAACCTTGCTTCCAAGTTCCTTAGGGACTTACGCTGTCCGTAACCCCCTCCCAACTTGAAAGGATATAATCAACCGCTCCTCATGACCCCACTGCAGCTCTTTCTGCCCACGGGTCCTGGCCTTACGCTTTAATAAAATCATGTTTTGGGGGAGGGGATGGGCAGAGGGAGAGGGAGAGCGAGAGAATCTTAAGCAGCCTCCCCACCCAGCATGGAGCTCAACACGGGGCTCCATCTCACAACCCTGAGATTGTGACCTGAGCTGAAATCAAGAGTCAGATGCTTAACTGAGTGAGCCACCCAGGCGCCCCAATAAAACCACGTTTTTGCACCAAAGACGTCTCAAGCATTCTTTCTTGACCATTTGCTCCCAAACCCCTACATCCCACATCGATGTGACAACTGACCGTTCGTTCTGAGACTTGATGGGGGTGGGGAGGACTTCACATACATTGCCTTGTTCAATCCCGGTGAATACTAAAACATATGTATCATAACCCTCTTTCTAGAAATAAACATAGACTCAGAGTGGATAAGTTACATGCCCAAGAAGGGGATTTGCAAAGCAAATCAGTTGCAAAGCAAAGGTGCCAGAATTTGGGTCGTCTCTAACCCCGTGTGTGTGTGTGTGTGTGTGTATGTTTGTGAGTATGTGTGTGCATGTGTATGCACATGTGTGTGCATGTGCCTGGGTGTGTGTGTATGTTTGTATGTGTGTGCATGTGTATGCACGTGTGTGTGCATGTGCCTGGGTGTGTGTGTATGTTTGTGAGTATGTGTGTGCATGTGTATGCACGTGTGTGTGCATGTGCCTGGGTGTGCGTGTGTGTGATAGGCTGCCAAGGAGAACTTGCAGAGCTTACAGGTTAATGTGAAAAGCACAGAAAATTTTGTTAAACACTTTGGGTGTTTCCTGGGAGGACCATCTTCCTGACACTCAAAGTTATTGAAACCTGTCAAAATGTCAAAGTTATTAAAACTTGTCAAAATGTCAAAAAGCATAATGAAACCTGTCAAAAATGGGCAAGCGTGGCCTCCAAGCAAGACCAGGGCCAGCCAGGCATGAGGCCTCTGATACAAAACTGTCCCAGGAGGAAGGGGGCAGGAGCAGAGGGCTGGTCTCGTGTTGAGGGCGTGGAGAACTAATGCGAGAGGAGAGGCACTAAGTCACCACGGGTCTGGGGCTCGCGGGCTAAGGCTGCTCTGACGGGTGGGAGTGGGGGTGCGGGCTTAGCAGCCTTCACACTGGGCTGTGGCCTAAATACGTGATGTGGGGAGAGCCAGGCTGGTATGGATGTGTCTGCCCGTTTCCACAGAAACAGCCATGTCTGTGGGGAGACTGGCTGTCTTCCCAAAGAGGTCAGTCTTGACCAGACCAAGCCCAACCCAGGAACGTCTCTCTCCTGGCAGAGATGGCCCTGTGTTGCAATTCTGGCCACTGCAGCAGGAGAAGTCAGGGGAGGGACCCTGCTTGGCTTCTAAAATGTGGCTCAAGGTAAGGATTGTGAAAATGAGGAAAGGAAACCTTATTTAAAAAGGAACTGGGAGGCCAGTAGGGGGAGCTCTCATGCCCTGCCATTCAGGCCAATGGCAGACCCAACAAAGCCTTGAAGGACCCTCTTACTCCTTTACTCTCCCAGCTGGAGGCAGAAAGGTTTCCTCTTGCCCTGACAACAGCCCAGCCAATGAGAGACTGTCACAACTCATCCAATGAAAAGCCACTAGACTCTGAGCTCCCAGGCGACTCCAATAGACTTTTTGTTTATAATAGCCCTCCCGGTTCCCCATTTTGTCCTCCTTTGAGTGAACCTTTGTTCTCTGGACTTGTTTATGGTTTTGCTCTAGCTTCCTTGCCCTGAATTACAATTTTCTGCTACTCCTAAATAAGCCCCCCCCCTTTTTTCTGGTAAAATAGCCGGCAGTTTTATTTTTAAGTTTAGCAGGATATTTTCTTTTCCAGCTTTGACTTTTATTGTGTGAGGTCACGATGTTTGGCACAGCTGCAGCCATCCTGTAACCATGAGGAGAAGGACCAGCTCTCTAAGGGTGGCAGAGCAGAACAAACAGAAACAGAGGTTGGGAGTGGTGATGCAGATGAATCAATGAACAGACCAAACCTGGAAGGCCCAACCTCTGGACTCGTTGTTTTGTGAGATGACACATTTTTTTTTGTTGTTGTTTAAGTTATTTTGAATTGGGTGTTCTGTCAAGTGCAGTCAAATACAGCCTGTCTTTGCACATTTTGTGGGGGTGGCATTGTAGAGTTGGAGTGGAGTGGTGAGGAACTTATGATCTAGTTAAGTGATCAAGGGCTTTAATCTCAGGACCACTTTGCATTCTTTTTTTTTTTTAAAGATTTTATTTATTTATTTTAGAGACAGAGAGAGCCTGCCTGTGCCAGCAGGGGGACGGGGGACAGAGGGAGAGAGAGAATCTCAAGCAGGTGCCCCACTAAGCAAGGAGCCTGATGTAGGGCTCAAGGCGGGGCTCAATCTCACGACCCTGAGATTGTGACCTGAGCCAACATCAAAAGTTTGACGCTTAATGGACTGAGCCACCCAGGCACCCCCCACTTTGCCCTCTTAAATTATCCAGGACTCCAAAGGACTTGTTTATGTGGCATATAACTATCAGTATTTACTATATTAGAAATTAAAACTGGGAAAGTTTAAAAAGATGTATTAATTTTTAGAAAGTTCTATCTTAAGTTAGCATAAGTAACTTTTTTTTTAAATGAAAAAGAACTAGATTTTCCAAAACAAAAAAGGATTTGGTAAGGAGAATGGCATCATTGTTGTTTTTGCAGCTCTCCTAATGTCTGGCTTAATAGAAGGCAGCTGGATTCTCATATCTGCTTCTGCATTCAATTTGTTCCAATATCACATGTCATGAAACCTCTGGAAAACTCCACTCTGGAAATTCTGGGGGAACAAGGATGAGTGAGCAAATGCCATCTCAGGTTCGTATTAGTTTTCTGTGGCTGCTGTAACAAATGACCACATTTGAATTACAGCAGAAATTTATTGTCACAGTTCAGGAGGCCACAAACCTGACAGCCAGAGATTAGCAGGGTCACGCTCCCCCCAGAGACCCTGAGGAGGAATCTGTCCCTGGCCTCTTCCAACTCCTGGTGGCTGGCCGAGTTCCGAGGCTTGTGGGCTGGCTCACGTCAACCTCCCTATCCACTGTCCTCGTACCTGCCGGGCTGTTTTTCTTAAGACGACACTTGTCATTGGATTTAGGGCCTACGCAGATCCTGTGGGGTTATCTCCTCATCTCAAAATCTTTACCTTTGTTACATCTGCAAAAGCCTCTTTTTTTTTTTTTCAAATAAGTTTCCATTCACAGTTTTGGGGGATGAGGACATGGGCCTATGTTTTGGGGGACCACCGCTCAGCCCACTACAGTATTATTATAAAAATAATTCAGCCCATGGAACCCCGGAAAGAGTCTTGGGGACGCGTGGGGTCACACTTTGAAAACCAGGGATCTAAGTCCCGTGGCTTCCACGCGCGAACAAGTAGGCAAACGATGGAGGGAGGACCAGATACACTTAGCCTAATAATCCAGTGCGAATAAAGTTTGTAGAGAGAGTTCTAGAGGAAGGATTCCAGGAAAGGAGAATGAGACGTGTCCGGTGTGCGAGACAGGCCTGGGGCCTGTGGAAGCCTGGAGGTTGGGGAGGAAGAAGGCAGGCAAAGTTCTTTTAAGTACAGCAGTGCCGAGTTTGGGGTTTGCTGTGTGGCACCACGCTGTGACCCCCTCTGTCACCCGAAAACGGATCCAGGCTGACAGTCACCAAGAGCTCTGTGTGGATGATGCTGGCGGAGAGAGGGGTGGTCAAGGGAAGCAGCGCTGGGGTTCCCGTCTGAGGCAGGGACAAGACAAGACGTGGCAGGCAGGATGGCGACGTGATCCGTCAGTGACGAGGTTAGATGAGAACATGGAAGGTGCGGGTGATGGAGAAAACTTAAGAGACCTCCCAGAGGGCGCCTGGGTGGCTCAGTGGGTTAAAGCCGCTGCCTTCGGCTCAGGTCATGATCCCGGGGTCCTGGGATCGAGGCCCACATCGGGCTCTCTGCTCGGCGGGGAGCCTGCCTCCTCCTCTCTCCTCTCTCTCTGCCTGTCTCTCTGCCTACTTGTAATCTCTCTCTCTGTGTCAAATGAATAAATNAGGGTTCCCATCCCTGGTTGGGAAGTAAGAAGCAAATGAGCTTTGCAACTCAAAGGGACAGGTGCTCTTAACCAATACCTGTCTTATCTGGCCGAGTGGGATCAGCGACCCAGGAAAGAGACGGGTCAGACCCCTTGGCAGGTGCCGCTTCTCCAAGGGGCCCCCGAGGAGCCCCAGAACCCTTTAGGCAAGTGGATCACATTTAAAACACATTAATCTCTCCCTGCCCATTTTACAAATAGGAAATCCTAAAAGAACGGTCGATGATCGTCATGTCACACAGTTGCCAAAAAAAGCAAAAAACAAAAAACAAAAAACCCCCACAAACACATTTTATATCACAAAATCACTTTAAAAATGAGAAACTGGAAAATATCTGTGCCTTATATGAACGGGGAAAGGTGACTATCTCTACTATGCAAAAATCGAGCCAGTACCCTCAAGCAGAAAAATAGGCAAAGGACATAAACGGGCAATTTTGAAAAGAAGTGTAGATGGTTAATATGAGGCAAGATATTCAGTCTCATAGAAAAAAAAATGAAAGAAATGAACAAATGTCTATAATGAGCTATAATTTTTCACCTATCTGTTTGGCCACAACTGGCAATTAAAATAATTGATAGTATCCAGCTTTGGCAAGCGTGGAAGGAAAACTGACCCTTGGCGCTGCTGGAGGGAGAATTAATTGGTACAGTCGTATGGAGGGCAGCTAGAAAATGCGAATCAAAATGCAAAATGTACCTGCCCTTTGACCCTGAGGTCCCACTTCTGTAAAATGGGGACAATAAGACTCCCCATTTCAGTTAATTGTGAAAAGGCTCAAGTGGGCTAAGCCATAGAAAACATTGAACACAGTGCCTGGCAGAAAGGGTTTGAGAAATGTTAGCTATTATTAGCAATTTATCCTAGGATCTAAGCTCCCACGTGCAAATGATGTGTGTACGGGAGATGTTCCCTGTAGCATCGTTTTCAATAGCCAAACACTGGAAACAAATGGATGGTGCGTCAAGAGAAGGAAGGAGGCTGATTCCAGGAAGGCAATGCCCTTTGCAATTGCAGGATGAATGGGAAAACAGCTGAAGGTCCTTGGCCAACACTGTTCTTTTGATCTTGACGCTGGTCACAGATGTGTTTGCTTTGTGAAATTTACGAAGCTGTATTCTTGTGATGTGGGCCCTTTTCTGTAGATATGTTCTATTTTGAGCACCTGCCAGAACTAGACTATGATCTCATCTAAATAGATACGGACACATACCTGTATGGACACAAGTCTAAAGGGACATTTACCCCATTATATTCAAAGTTGTTTCTGGATGGGGGGACTACAGGTCATTTTTATTTCCCTTTGTGCGTGCGTATCACTATTTCCTGCTTGTCTTCAATGAGTAGGTATTACTTTCGTAATTAGGGAAAAGTATGTTCAGCGTTAGGACTCTTTGTTGTAAGATTCAGAAACCCAACTCAATCTCATATGAAGAAAAACATGTACTTAATCAGCATGTGACTGAAAAATTTGACAATGGATTTGGTTTCAGGCGTGGAACCAGGCTCAAGAGAGGTCATGGGGAAATTGTCCCACCTTGTTTCTCAGCCCTCTTGGGGTTCATTGGACAACAGGAAAAGTGAGGGCCAGGGGTGTGTATCTATAGGCCCAAGAGACCAGAGCTGCTGTATGGGGCAGAAGAGGGAGAGGCCCAGAGGGTTTCTCAGATGAGGAAGCCATGAGGTGAGCCTTGAACAATCGCCAGGACTTTTGTGGGCAGTTAGGGGAGGAAAGAATTTTCTGCAGAGCCAAAAGCTCTACAAAATGCTGGGTGTATTTCAGCTGACTGAGTAGCTCAGTCAGTTGGGGTATGAAGCTTATTAGAGGCAAGAGTGAAAATGTTGGCTAAGGTTTGATAGAAAGGAGCCTCAGTCCTAGGGCATTAGTCAACATTCTTTAGGTTTATAGTTGCAGAAACCCTATTCAAATGGAGCCAACCAGAAGTACAGATTTCAGGCACAGCTAGTTCTAGGTGCTCAAACTGTATTTGTTATCAGGACAGAGACTCTCTGATTCTCTTTATCTTGTCTCTAGTTTCCTCTCTGTTGTCTCCCTCCCAGCAGCATCAGGACCACATCCTACTTAGCAGCTCCAGGGAAAATAGTATCTTTTCCCCACTAATTCCAGCAAAAGTTCTAGGATGGATGACTGTTATTTTACCTTGATTCATGTGCTCATTCCTACACCAGTCATTCTGGTTGGGGGGCATAGTGTCTTAAGGATTCAGGCCTGGTTAGGTGGCCACTCTTGGAACCGGGGGCTGGTTCACACAAGTGACTTCACATCAGCCACAAGGAACTGTAATCGGATGAAGAGGGCCTGCTTTCTCAGTTGGCACACAGCAGCAGTGCAATAAAGGGACGACACTCTCCTCTGGAGGCAGTGTTGCAAGCCGCCCGGCAGGAAGGCAGCTTTCAGTGTGTGGGATGCTCTAGAACACCGAATCCAGTTTACCCTCACGTCTCCTCTTCCCCAGGAGGGCCGGAAGGAAGCTCGCTAAGGTTGGGTACCCATGCTTGTCTCTTTGCCCTCACCTCTCCGGCCCCGATGTATTCTCCCCACTGCTCCGTACACCGCGGGTGTATAACGTGCGAGTTGATTGAATTTCATGCCGTCCATGTAGTGACCTCTGTCTTCACCAAATCTCTTTACGTTGCAAGTGAACTGTTCCAATCCACAAAAACAAAGGTGGGGAATTTGTGACGTGTCACATTATTCAAATTCCTCAGGAGCATTTTGCTTTGCATATGGCTGACTTCCATTGTTTAAAAGGATGTCCTCAGGTCTCTCTCTCTCTTGCTCTCTGTCACTGTCCACCTTTTAAAAATACCGTTTCCTTCCTCCCTCCCTCCCTCCCTTCCTTCCTTCCTTTGGAAGAATACCTTTTTCAACTTGGCCTTATTCTCAGGCAGGTTCTCCCAATGCTCTGGTGAACCTGGTCCCGGGCAGGTCCATCCACGGTCCCACCCTACTTGCTCAACCAGCAAACACCCATTTCCCGATAATTCCATCCGCGGTCCTGCAACAGAAGCGTATTGGTCCTGCATCAGTCACATGACCGTCGGAGCCAATCACCGTGGCCCGGGGTTGTACACTTTGATTGGCCAGCCTAGATCACCCGGAGCTGCAGGAGGCTGGGTTTGTTCCCTCAAAGAAAACCAAAGTTGCAGGTGTAATGGTTGTTGTTCAAGTAAACCTAACAGGAATCCACCTACACGGACACCACACCTTTGGGTTTCCCTGGCTTTGGGAGCCAGTAGCTTTGAGCCCGTAATTAACAAACACCCTTATCAGAAGGACCCCCGGTTCCCACCTCCAGAGACTCACCCTGAGCAGGGCAGTGAGGCAAGGAGCGGGGTAAACTGGCCATCCCTCGCCTCTGGGGCTGCCCGGTGCCGAGTTTCTGGCTGCGCTTCTCTTGGAAGACTGGATCACAAAGCTCTGGAAATGGATGTTTCAGATGGAAACGCAGACACACAGTTAATTACAGCGTCCTGCTCGGCGCCACCCTAATTAAGGCAGTTCTCTGATGGGGGCCAAGATTTAATGCTCTCTCTTTTACGGTGCGTGGTGGCAAGTGGGCGGCCCCGTCCTCTCCCCTCCTTCTGATGCATCCTGTCTGGCTGGCCAGAGGCTGGGCGGAGAGGGCCGCCGGCCTGGCTGGCAGGCAGGCGAACGAGAAATGCTATCCATGCTCCATTTCAGGGACATAGCTGCCCTCTCAGGACAGAGGACAGGACAAGTAAGGGGGAGGGGCAGAGGTGTTAATCCTATCTCCTTCTGGGGGGTGGGTGGGGATATCCCACTTGGAAGAGAAGTGTTAGGACTATCTTGGCTCTGGGGCCTTCCAGGAAGTGGGAAACGGCTCCCAGAAAGCACTAGAGACCTTGCTGGCCAGAAGCTCAATCAGGTCCCGATGTCTGGCTTCATGACTTCCCGGGCTGCAAATAAAAGGGGGAGGGCAGATCTACTGCCCCCCCCCAAAAAAAGAAAAGAAAATCTAAAACACCATATAATTTTTTTTTGGAAACCTATAGAATTTCTCTCTATTATCCACAGTACAGATGTCCAGTCCATTATTAGAGAACTCATTGGATTGTAGGGCTAGCAGGGACATAAAAATCATTTCACATTATAGGGGAAGAAATTGAGGCCAAGGTAGAAGTGATCTTCCCAAGAGCCCAGAGTGTGCTAGATTGCCGCAGTTGATAGCTGGCGACTAGATCTTACCTCAAGTGCCAGGGCTGAATGATTGGACAGCTGGAGGCTATGATGGTATGATTCCGAGGGCTTTTATCTCGCTCAGTGGGGAACAGACTCTTGATCGATTAGTGATGCCTACCATGGGCACTGGAGGGGACATAGTAGTCCATGTGCCAAGCATTTGCCACCCCAATCTAGACATCAGAGGGATGCTCTGAGCTAGGCCCTGCAAGTAGGCCATCTCGGAGGGTTCTGGCTGGATAGAGAAGCTGAAAGTCAGAACAGGTTTTCTGAGAGAGATGTGAAATCCACTAAACTCCTCGATGAATTGCCATCAAGTTGTTGTGAGGGATTTGTGGTCAGAATTGCAAAATGGGAATTTCCAAGCTTTTTCACTTTAAGGAATAGTCTGACAAAGTTTGGGTTAGGGCTCTACAGCCCTACCTGCCCCCCAGAGCTGTGAGTCTCCTACACCTGTCCCATTCCTTAAGGGGATTTGGGTCAGTGATCCAGGTGGTAGATTTCAAGACCCTCTGAAGGGCTGAGTCTTGTGTAGAGAGACGGGTCTAGGATACTGGTCACAGTGTTCAGAAGCTTGACTCGAAGGGCCGGTGCTGAAGGCTTGAGGGTAAGGACACCTAGGTTCTCCCCTGTCCCCCGCCCCTGCTGTCACAACTGTTTCCAGAACGAGCCTCTTTCTCGGCTGAGCCTCAGCTACACAATGAATGAGGGCACAGTGGGCTCATGGATTCCTTCAAGTTCTCACACTTGACCAAATGGTCTACTTTTTTGGTGTGTGTGGTAAAAGACGCTTAACATAAAATGTACCATCACGACCATTTTTCAGTGTACAGTTGTGCGCTATTCGATATAGTCACGTGGTTGGGCCACCATCCCCACCACCCATCTCCAGAACTTTTGCATCTTACTCAACTGCAACTCCGTCCCCGTTACACACCAACTCCCCTTTCTCCCCTCCCGCTTCTCATCTCCCGGAAACCGCCATTCTTTCTGTCTCCATGAATCTGACTCTTCTCAGTGCCTCATGTGAATAGAAACCTCAAGTATTTGCCCTTTGGTGACTCACTAATTTCAGCATAGCATCTGTGTCTTCAAGGTTCATCCATGTCGTAGCAGGCGTCAGAATATCATTTTTTAGGCTGACCGATATTCCATTGTATGTGCGTCCCCATTTTGTTTATCTGTCCATCTGCTGAAGGACACTTGGGTCCCCTCTACATTTTGCTATTGTAAGTGCTATTGCTACAAACACGGGGAGTCTAAACGTCCGTTAGAATCTCTGCATTCACTTCTCCTGGGGATGTGCCCAGAAGTAGGAGTGCTGGATTGCAGAGTAACTTTGTGTTTAAGTTTTGAGGAATCTTCATACCATCATTTAGACCAGCTGCGCCATGTTATGTTGCCAACCGCAGCGCGCAAGGGTTTCGATTTCACCACATCCCCACTACGCTTGTTTTATTTTTTTATCTTTGTTTATGTTTTCGATAACAGCCGTCCTGATGATATTGAGTTGTATGTCGTTGTGGTTCTGATTCGCATTTCCCTAATGAGTAGTGATGTTGAGACTCTTTGTGTGCTTACTGGCTATTTGTGCATCTTCATCCAAGAAATGTCTATGCAAACCCTTTACTCATTTTTAAATTGGATTGTTTAAAAAATATAAATTGGATTGTTTATTTCTATCTTGGTTTTGATCTCCTCGTCGGGCCCTGAGTGACAGGTACTGAGGAAGGGTAATTCTGTCCAGCTTTACTGAGGTATAATTGACAAAAAAATGTGTTTAAAGTCTACAACAGGATGATTTGATATATGTATACATTGTGAAAGGATCCCTACCATCAACGTGATTAATATAACCATCCCCTCACATGGTTATCTGTGTGTGTGTGTGTATGAGAATGCTTAAGGTCTCCTTCCGTAGCAAATTTCCAGTATATTATTCAGTTTGATCAACTAGAGTCACCATGCCATACATTAGAGTCTCAGAACTTATTCATCTTACAACTGGAAGTTTATACCCTCTTGCCAACATTCACGTTTTCTTTATCCATTCGTCCATCGACGGACACTTAGGTTGTTTCCATGTCTTGGCCACTGTGAATAATGCTTCAGTGAACACGGGAATGCAAATAGCTCTTCAAGATAGTGATTTCATTTCCTTCGGGTAGGGACCCAGAAGTGGGATTGCTGGATCATAGGGGACTTCTATTTGTAGTTGCTTGAGGAAGCTCCATATTGTTTTCCATGCAGATGTTTCCCTGCACCAATTTACATTCCCACCAACAGTGCACGGGGGCGAGGAAGGGTAATTTCTGATGGAAGAAGGAATGCAGATGAAAAGACCCAAGGCTGAAACACATTCCATAATCCACCCCCCCATCCCTGACCTTATCTGTAGTTTTGCTTCCTGAAGCTTCAGTTACTCGCAGCAACCACGATCCGGAAGCCGATGACCCCCCTGACGTGTCATCGGAAGGTCAATAGTAGCCCCATGCTAGGTCACGATGCCTACGTCATTGCCCTCCCTTCATCTCATCAGGAGGCCTTTGATCATCTCACATCACAAGAAGGGTGAGAATGGCATAGACATTTAGAAAGAGACCACAGTCACATAACTTTTATTACCGCGTACTGTTATAATGGTTCTATTTTATCATTATTGTTGTTAATCTCTAACGGTGCCTAATGTATAAAACTTTATCACAAACATGTATGTACAGGAAAAAACAGAATATATAAGGCTATCCACGTCCTATCCACGGTTTCAGATGTACAGGGGGGTCTTGGAACATATCCCCCGTGAATAAGGGAGGACTCTTGTACGAAGTGTGGCTTCTCTCTTTCTGTGTCTTTCTCCAGTGGGCTCTTCATTCTGTCTGCCATGGTGTTGACTTCCTCCCTGGGCTTCCAGTGGTCTCCCACTCTCCCACCCAACTCCAGTTCCTCCAGGCCCTCCTCATAGGTCTCCGGGACAGATGGAGCAGCACTTGGGCGAAGAGCTTCACACCGCACCCTGCAGAGAGAGTCTCTTTCCTGGACCGTCCAACTTAAATCTGGGGATTGGCTCTCACTGGACTCCTCTAGAAGCAGGGGGTGGAGACTCAGGAGCCTCTGCTCCTCACATGAGGCTGCTCTGGCCACATGGATGGAGCCCCTCATGTTACTTCAGTAAAATCACATGAGCCTTGAAGAACAGGGACGGCCTCTGGTACACCGAGTGCGCTGGGACTGGAGGGTGTTCAGAGTGCCAGGCTGCTGTCCCATGGGGCTGTCTCTCTGTCCCCTCAGCATGGAGCACAGGAACAGATGACCTTCCTTCTGACATGTCAGTAGTCAGAAGGTCAATAGTAGCCCCATGCTAGGCCACAATGCCTAAGTCATTGCCCTCCCTTCCTCTCATCAGTAGGCCTTTGATCATCTCACATCATCACAAGAAGGGTGAGAACAGTGTAAACATTTAGAGAGAGACCAGTCACGTAACTTTTATTACTGCGTACTATTATAATGGTTCTATTTTATCATTATTGTTGTTAACCTCTTACTGGGTCTAATATATATTGTATTCATATATACAATATATGAATATTTCCTCAGAATATATTCATATATTCAATATATGAATATTTCCTCAGAAGATATGAATATATCCTCAGCTCAGAGGAAACACCACGCAGGTGACTTTCCTGCTGCCAGTTGACGTCCTACTGCGTTTGGCTGGGTTTCTCTCCGCTCAACTTCTGTTGACTCAAGGCCTCCACTCCCAAGGGCCCCGTGACTCCTCTCATAGTGTCTGCTCCTGATCCTCACAGACTTTCCCTCATGCCTCCCAGTCCGGAGGAGGGACTCAGATGAATTTGATGTCCTAGACGTCCACCAGATCCATATGACCCCCTCTGCTCTTGGCCCTCTGTCCCTTTCTCTGTGCCCAGCCAGAGTGGTCCCCGCAGTGGCTTGTGCTGCTCCCACATGTGGAAAGCCCTGGCCGCCATCTCTGTCATGGCGTCTCTTAGCAGTCCCGGCTGTCTCAGCTTCCTCAGGTGGGGGAAGGGGCAGTTCCAGCCTTTGGAATAGATCCGATGGGGCCCACGGACACTCTGGCAGCTGTCTGGAGGGATCGAATAACATAGAAGAAGAGTAACCACCCTGTGAGGCAAAGCTGGACAAATGAGTCAGGAGGTGAAGTTTCTCATGGTCCTCCCTTAGAGAGACTTCCAGAAGTAGTGCTCCCAAGGGTCCTCTGTAGAGGTGGTCACATCTCCACAGAGCTGGCCAACCCACTGGATTTCTCCAGAAGCCAGGACTAGCTTGATCATGCTCACATTTGAATTTTGCTTTCCTTCCATGTCTCTCGATTCCCCGGGAAGCCGTGCCCAAGATGGAGCTTAGTGCGCCTGAAGTTTACTGGCTTGCTCTGAGGGTCACGGTGTGTGGACGGGCAGGATGGAATCAGCGCTGGGCAGAGAGAGAAGCGAGTTGTGATGGAGTCTCAGTGGGAGTCCTGAGGCCAGTGAGGCTCTTCACAGTGGTCCTGAGTTGGGGTGAGTGAGGGATAGGGCCCCTCTGTCCCTGTTCTGTCAGCCATCCCTGTGCTGCTCCGGGAAGGGGCACTCACCTGGGGGCCAGGTGACTTCAGGAGAGCAATTCCAAAGAGGGCTGGCAGTGGTGGGGGGCACCGGACAGCAGCACTCCTGGGAGCCGAGGGGATAAGTTCCCCACTTCTGATGGGGGATCCACTCACTCCTCTTCACCCCTGCCTTACTTCCCTTTCCCCATTAGGCTTACTTCCCTGGGGTTGTATTACCTGAGTTAGAAGGTGAGCTTTGACCCAGGCTCTGCTTTCTGGGGAGTCTTGGTTAAGACACCCACTAAGCCATCACCATTTCTTCTGCGGAGATCTTTGTGTTGAGAGGTTCCCTAGACGATCGGCTAACCTATGATTTAGCTTTCCTAGGTCTGGGGGTCGACTCTCTACCTGTCCTGTCTGGTCAGAGGCTGGATGACACAGACATCAGCCACCTGGGCTCCTGGGACAGTCTCTCCCCACTTCCCTCAGCAGGGGATTGTGAGCTCGGCAGTCCCAGGACTGATGCATCCAGTACAACCAGGCGCCTGCTCTTTAAGGGGCCTTGACTAGGCAGGACACAGGAAGAGCAGGGGACAGACACTGTTTCCGTCCAGGGAACTCAAGGTCCCAAGTGGGGTCACCAGTCTGTTCCTCTCAGAGCGCTTGCAGGGGGGACTCCACACAGAGGTGGAGGCAGACGCTCTTGGTTGCCCCCCATCAGTCATTCCCACCTACCCTTGCTGTCTCAGGGGATGAACTGTGACTGTTCTAACCCATTACGGTGGCCCACGATGACTGGTTTGAGTCCAGGCCTGGGACTCAGCTTGGCCAGTGGGTCTAAAGGGAAGTCTCAGAAGTAAGATTTGGGAAAGGATTTCCTCATCAATGGAAATTCCTCTTTTTGCCAAACTGCACATGATTGCCTGAAAACGCAAGTATGATGTGGTCGTGGAGGGTGGGGAGACATGGCGGGTGTGGTGAGGGGGCAGCCTCTCTGATGGCATTGTTGAGCCATAGAACTGACCTGGCTCCACTCTGGGCTAATGTGTTAGAATCCTTATTAATGCAGCAGCTGAGGGTGAGGTCTCTGAAGTCTGACTACCTACCACTCATTAGCTGTGTGACCCTGGGCAGGATGCTTAACCTCTCTTGCCTCAGTTTCTTCATCTGTAAAATGGACATAAAAGAAGACCCACCTCGTAAGGCTGCTGTGAGGTGTACATGTGTTTATATGTGTGAAGAGATTAGAACAGGGTCTGGCACTCAGGAAATGGTGTATCAGTGCTGACTGCTACTGAGGCCCCCTTTAAAGATAGATCTGAGTTAATAGGTAGACAGAATTGGATCAATCACAAACCTTGGTTTGTGACATGCCATCGGTATACTTGTTAATATCACAGACACCTGTGAACCCATCACTCAACTCAAAACTCAAGAACTAGAATATCACCCACTGTAGTTCCTCTCCTGTAAGTGTTTCTCTTGACCTGGCCCCCTGATCACTCCACTCCTGAGACCCCAGCTGAACACTGCCCTGAATTTTATGTTTATTAGTCCTCGTGTGTGTGTGTGTGTGTGTGTGTGTAGTTTTGTCAGACAGAAATGTACGCCCAAACAACATGTTATTTTTTTTGCCTGCTTTTGAGCATTATGAAAAGGGTACCTGCTGCGTGGTCTTCTGGGAGATTTTCTTTCCACAAAGACACTTTTATTTGGGGTTTCTGCTCCTCACAGTCAAAGGAATCCAATCCCCAAACACCTTCCTAAAGAGAGAAAGAAAAGCCCACTTTCAACAGACAAGAAACAAAAGTTAGATCTTTTCTTCTTTCTCGATCCTTGCACTTAATTTGGCTGCAGAGGTGTGCTAGCCTTCGTAGGGGTCCTTGGAGAGGTGCATTTCTTCTGAACTAGTGTGTGAGGGGGTTTCTGTCCTGCCAGTCTGGCTGTCCTGCTGAGCACAGGGTCCAGGTGTGAGGCTCTAAGAGATGCCACTGCTCTGAGCCCTGGTCCCCGTGGAGAGAGGCTGCGGCCCCCATGGAATTTTTCTGATGCCTTTGAATCCCCACTGGGAATAATTTTCCCTTTTCCATCCCAAATATGGGCTAGGGCCCTGGAAGGCGTGGGAGAACTAATTTGAGGCAAGCATAAACACTTCCATGCCAGTGGAACCCTGGCCAGCAGGAATTCCAAGCCATCGGAGAAGTCTGCCAGCCTCTCGTTGGACTTTGGCTGGGACCCTCTGCTGTAGCTACTTTTAGCTGGGAACATTTTTTCCCAGACTTTGGAAGGCCACACTTGAAGGATTATGATTTACTCGACCAAGACCCCAAACTGACCAGGAGCACTTCTACATTGAGTTGGCCACTTACGTGCCTGCCTCCCTACTTTCCCCTTCCTGGGGGGTGGAGACTACTTGTTAAGACCTGGAGCTCAGGAGGCAAATAAACCTGAGTTCTGCCCCTGGGGTCTACCTCTCCTTCACTTGGGGCCAGTGACCTAATGTGTCTGACTTTGTCTGTCTCCTCATCTGGAATATAGAGATAATATAATCCCTACCTCAAGAGTGGTGAGGATTAAGAGAAGTAACAATGTATATGAATGTACATGCACAGGATATAGTGTTTGTATGAGTCAGTCTAGGTGAGGTTATGCTACATAACAAACATCCCCCACAGCTCAGTGGCTTAATGCAACAGAAGTTAATTTTAACTCTTTTTTTTCAAAGATTTTATTTATTTATTTGAGAGAGAGAGTGTGTGTGCTTGTGCATGAGTGGGAGGAGTGGGAGAGGGAGAAGCAGACTCCTTTCTGAGCAGGGAGCCCAATGGGGCTCCATCACAAGACCCTGGAATCATGACCTGAGATGAAGGCAGATGCTTAACCAACTGAGTCACCCATGTGCCCCTATTTTTCACTCTTATAAAGTTTGCTGTAGGTCTAGGCCACTCCCCAGGGCAGCTCCCTGCCCCCCTCCCCACCTGTGTTACATGATCCAGATCAAATTCTGGTTCCACCATTTCAGCAAGAAGCCCTCATGTTCCCTGTGGAAGAGATTAGCTGAGGAATTGGGAAGATCGCTTTTGCTCTTAATTAATTGGACAGAATTAGTCACATGGCTTCGTCTAGCAGCAAGGGCATTGGGATATGTGGGTTTCTAAAAGGTCCAGGGAGGAAACATGAGGTAGATATTGGGAAGAACTTAATGTCTCCCACAGTCTTCAATAAACATTAGTTTCCTGCCTTTATAATCTACCCTCAAAGAGTTTAGAACCTGTTCAAGGTGACAAGGCATAGATAGATGAAAAGATAAACATATTTTCTTAGTTCCTTAGAAGCATGCAGTCCTTTGCATTTTGTAGAAGGCGGTTCAGCCTCATTTCCATAGTCTCCCGGGAAGGAGTTTTCCTGCCGGCTGACAAGAAGGAAGACGGCGAATGGAGTGTGGGGGACCTATGCAGGGACTGGACGGGCGAGTGTCAGAACCGTCTGGCTTTGTAGAGGAAATCAATTGCACCACGCCTCGCAGGAGGACAGAACAGGAGGCTTGTAACTCAGTAGTACTTTGTGGGCAGAAAAAAGGACAGACCATGTGCCAGGCATCATCACATCGATGCACCCTGATTTTACAGATAAGGAAACTGAGGCTCAGAGGCGAGCTCTCCTGCCAAAGACATGCGGCAATGGCACCAGGAAGGAAGGGGGGGGGTGGTCAGGACCATCTCTAGCTTGAGGAGGGAGTCAGGGATGCCTGGGTAGTCCCTCATTCTTTCTGCTCATGCCAGGACCGAACAGGCAAGACAGAAGGAGTTGTTTGCAAAATACAGAATGTGAAAACAGACAAGAGTCTCTTGGCAAAAATCCAAGGTGCTCACGGGAACTTTTCACAAATAAAAAATAAGATAGAACTTTTCAGTGTAGAAACAGCCAGTTGCTCCTTTTGGACAGAAGGGACTTGGGAAGGGAGGAGGATTCTGCGGAGGGAGGGAGGATATTCTTTTCCACGCTGGGGTCTCAGGCTGGCTGGGATCAGAATCAAGGTGGCCTTCCCTTTTAAGATGGGGAGACTGAGTCCCGGAGCAAGGAAGGCTTCATCCAGGGTCACACAACCAGGAAGTGGCAGAGGCAGGGGAGGACTGGGGTCTCCTGATACCTCTCCCTCCCGTCACCCCCTCTATGGCGGCCTCGGGGCAGAGGACGAGGTGACCCAAGGCCACAAGGTCAACACCAAGCCCTGTGTGCAGGCAGCGCTCGCCCACGGGCCCTGTCCTCCCGGGCCGTCCCTGCAAGCCCAGAGCTTCACAGACAGGAAGGGATGGGGAGGTGGCACCCTGCCATACTTCAGTCCCCTCAAAGATCCATTTCCCGTAAGCGTGATCGGCAATATGTCATCATGACAATTTTTAGGATTCTGATAAGACGGCAGAAGAATCAAGACCAGAAGGCATAAGGAGAAGGCAATAGAATGGGGGATCCCCTTTTTCCCTGTGTTTACCAACGAGGCAGGCCTTCGAACCCGCTCTGCCCTGGTTCTCCCCAGGCTCCCCCTCCTGACGTTTCGCTACAGCCTACTCCCTCGTGTGTGTGTGACCTGCTCCCCAAACCCACAACCTGGTTTGGCCAGGAACTGAGGTTTGGAACGTTCAAACATGGGCGGGCCTCTTGGAGGTGGGGGCCAGGACGAGCTTCCCGGCTCTGGGCACGTCCAAGCTGAGGCTGGCACAGGGGTGACACGCTGCTGGGGGTGTCCCGTAGTTGGGACGCCCCTCCAGGTGCCACCCTGTGCTTCATCTTTCCATCTGTGTCTCCCCCTGGCTTTGGCTTGTGTTTGGCTGATGGGAGGTCCCACCGCAGTGTCATCAATCGAGCTGCTCATTCATTCCGGGCTTCTCTCCCCGCCACTCAGCTCCTACCAGGTGGCCTTTCCTGAAGTCACCCGTTCTGGGTTCTGGTACCTGCTCCATGTCCTAGTCCTCTTAGGCCCTCATCTCCGGCTGCTTCGCCACCCCTCTTTGATTTGATCCCCTCCCCTTGTGGATGGCCCCATCAGAAACCGCCCCCCCCCATCCCTTTGGAAGATGCCGTCTGTTTCCTGCCGGGACCTGGACTGATACAAACAGAAAGGACAGGACATCGACCCCTTGGAGCTGGTCCTTCCCGGAGGCCGCGGCTCCCAGGTCCCGCTGTCGTCCCAGCCTTTCCGCCAGCCCGGCCCCTCCGCGTGCCAGGCCTGCGCCGAGCTCCCGCCAGCCTTATTTATTTATTGAACAACATGCAAGCACAGTTTCCTTTTGTGTTTAATGTGTCAGCGTTTCAGTGGATTCTGACTTCAAGGCTTGGATTTTGTTGACAATAATGAGATCACCCAGACAATTATCGTTTGATTTTTCAGTTTGCC
This sequence comes from Ailurus styani, assembly GCA_002007465.1. Lineage (NCBI taxonomy): Eukaryota > Metazoa > Chordata > Mammalia > Carnivora > Ailuridae > Ailurus > Ailurus styani. Next base: position 2,351,176 of record LNAC01000159.1, read on the forward strand.
AGAGAGGGGAAGATTAAAGAAAAGTTAAGAAGCTTTGGCTGTTTCCTGTTACCCGTTTGCTGGGAGGGGTGGGGGTGGGGCCGAGGGTCGGGAAGAAGAGAAAAATCTAACTGCTTCAAAATGTCCACACCAGGAGACACTCGGCCGTCTACACCTGGCAGGCTTCGCACGTAGGCGGCGGTGCCCACGTGGGATGGTCCGAGGGACACTGGGAGCTCCTCCCTCCCCAGGTCCTGGCTCCCCTCGGACCACAGGCTCTGCAGGTCCCTCAGCTCCTGCATCCGTTCCTGCGGCTTCAGGGCTAGAGGGAGACACGGGACACTGGAACTCAACGAACGTTCATAATTGTTATTACTACGATGGATAGAATTGTTGTCTTGGTTCGGTCATTAACTTGTTGATGTGGCGTTGGCTTTACTTCCCTGGCCTCAGTTTCCCCTCTGTGCAATGAGGAAGGAATGAGACCATCCACACTCGCCTTGATCACCTTGACTCGCCTTCCACCACCCATCCCTCCCGTGATCTGTGTGGCCAGCTTTTTCAGATGAGGAGTCCCCGGGAAGAGGGTGCACGGGTGCTGAAGGAGACGAGGGTGCTGAAGGCACCAGTAGGTACTGGAACCTTCTTTGCTCCCATCATGCATTCCTAATGAGACCCCAGCCCCAGGAGGAGAGCGTGTCCCACGGGGTCCCCGGAGGGGCAACAGTGCTGGGGAGGGCAGGGTAGGCTGGAGAGTCTGCTCCCTCCTTCCATCCTCCATGGGGGGGGGTTCCTAGTAGGGCCCTCCTGTGAACTAACCCCGCTGGCTGACAGGATACGGCTTCTATGCTCAGAAAGGCCATCTGAAAAACGATTCTGCCTCTGGATATGTTCTCATGGCTCCTTCTACAACCTTCTACCCTTTTCTGGAACAGCGCCAAGACTCTCACCCCCAGTGGGTTCTGCCTTTCCCTCTACCTATCACCTTCTCTCTCCCTCCCTTCCAGCTCTGCCTGTCCCTGCAGCATTGCCTCCCTTCCCCTTTGTGTGCACGAACCCATTACCCTCTGCTTCTGTCAGGTTGTCACTTGTGGTCTCAAACAACCTGCTAGGTATGGTATGTTGGAAGGAGATCATCGGGACAAAGCAGTTTGTTCCTGAAAAATTAAAAGAGAGAGAGAGAGAGAGAAATAATAGGGAGGGGAGGGGAGTCGGGAACTTTAAGCAAAAAGAATGCTAGACAAATGGGGAAACTGAGGCCCAGAGCGAGGTTGGAACCTGTGTCTCCCAGCCCTGCTCTGGACCGAAGCCCTTCATCTAGCACTTACATCCCCCACAGCAAGATCAAGCAAAGGCAGTTTACTGAGTTTTTCGTAAAGCTTTTTCTCCTGAGAGTTAGCCCTTCCTATTTTTGGTGTTTAAATATCCGTCCCTCTTTTTTTTTCTTTTCTTTTAAGTAGGCTCATCGCCCAGCATGAAGCCCAATGTGGGGCTTAGACTCATGACCCTGAGATCAAGACCTGAGCTGAGATCAAGAGTCAGATGCTTAGCTGACTGAGCCACCCAGGGGCCCCTAAAGGTCCATTCTTTTATAAAATGTTGGTGATAATGACTCATTGCTGATTTCCTTTTTAGTTTCTATTTTATTCATTTATTTATTTTTACTTTTTTCTCTGATTTCTTTCTTAAATATCTTTGCTTGGCATAAGACACAGTCTTTTAAAATTGGCAATATCAAATTGATAAGCCAAGTTTCAGTGAGATTTGGCTGTGGTATGATAGCCAATGTCTTGGAACACGGGCCTTCCAGCACACTGGGAAGGCACAGACCGGGATTTGTTGAACTCCTCTCCTGGTGGGGAGCTCTCTACCTCCCCTGGAATGTCGTTCCGAGGAACACAGGCTTAGGGAAGCCCATGGTCACAGCCCCCACGGGCCCAGGCCTGAGCCCCACTGTGGGAGGGAGTTCACAGTCAAGGTCCCAGCCATATTGGTTCCTAAGGCCTTCCGTTGCTGTGGGTCAGAAAAAGCAGGACAAGGTTTCTCCTGACGAATCTGTGATTATGGGTCATGTTTCCCTTTCTTTACTCTTGCTATTGTCTGAAATTTTACAGGGAGCAGAGTAACTTTTATAGTCACCTCCAATAAATCATCCCTGCAATGAAAAATTGTAAGCAGGCAAAAACCTTTGTCCTCTAATTGTTAAAAGTTGCAATTGCTCATGGCGTTAAGTTGGGACACGCAGGGAAGGACAAGGAGAGTGTTTCCCTCCCCTGAGAAAGTGATGGCCGGCATCCGGGGTCTTTCCTTTCTATCCTTAGGACCACGGGGAAATGGAGGACACAGTTGGCTCTTCCAGGGAAGGCCCTAGAGCACAGATGTCGAACGCCTGTGGTTTGGGAGGACACGGTTTGGGAGGGTAGAAACTGAGTCTGCTCCCTCTTGGTGTTCCTCTCCCTTCTGCACAGCCCACCCAACCCCTTGAACCTCCCCAGACACCGATGCCAGCCCAGGAGGAGCGCCCCTGATAGAAGTTTGTGGAGCTGACGGAAAAGGCAGCAAGGCTGAGCCAGCCCGAGAGGTGGGCCGCCACTCCCCGGCCCCCGGCAGAGCTCCGTCTGACGCACTTTGACAGAAAGGGGTTTGTTTCTTCTTGTTGTTTAGCTCCAAACAGAGTTAAGACTCCTAATCATCTCAAATGACCTGAAATGGTTTCCCAAGCAACCTGGGCAGACCCTGGGGGGTCCGGAGGGCGTGCAGGGGCCCTGGGCCTCTGGGGCTGGAGGCCTGCCCGCCCCTGCTCTGCCTGACGCGGATTCCAGAAGGACAGCAGATGCCTGAGGCGGAAGGGCTGGGGAGAGTGAGTGTGTGTGTGTGCGCGCGCGCCCGGGTGTGGAGTGGGGGGCTGGGCGGGGAGCAGGAGTCTAGCTTGGGCCCGGGGCATTGTCTGCAGGGGCAGGGAGGAGGAAGCGGCCTGGGGTAGCCGGGGACAGCCGTGAGTGAGAAGAATGGGGTCATTCTTCCAGAAAGCTGAGTGCTCAGAGCTGGGGTAACTCCCGGGGGCAGGGGGTCCCGGCCACTGTTTGCCCGGGGTAGGGTGGTCTGAGGATCAGTGCCAAAGTATCCTGGGGAGGGGGAGTCCCCATAGGAGTGGCCAGTCCTGAAGTGGAGGGACAGCTGGGGGTGGCCCACCAGGCTGCTCTGGCATCTGGGGCATCAGGATGGGGAGGGCCTTCCAGTCATCAACAGCGTGGGGAAACAGAGTCCCAGAGAGGAGCAAGGACTCTCCTGACCTCCCAGAATGAGTTAGTGGCGGAGCTGGGACCTTAATCCCGATGACCCTGTTGACCCGGTTTGAATCCCAGGTTGGTTGCTTTGTAGGTGCGTGTGTGAGTCCTGGGGCCTCAGCCTCTCCATCTGTACAACTGCGATAACTACAGACCCCCCAGGGAGCTGGTGCAGGCCTGGGGCTGATGTGTACGAGGACACTTTGTAGCTGTTATCTACCACTGACTCTTTTTTTTTTTTAATTATTTGCCCCAGGAGTACAGGTCTGTGAATCATCAGGCTTACACCTTTCACAGCATTCACCAAAGCACAAACCCTCCCCAATGTCCATAACCCATCCACCCTATCCCTACCCTCCCACCCCCCAGTAACCCTCAGTTTGTTTCGTGAGATTAGGAGTCTCTTATGGTTTGTCTCTTTCCCCATCCCTTCTTGTTTCATTATTTTTCCCTCCCTACCCCCCAAAACCCACCACCCTGCCCCTCAAGTTCCTCATATCAGAGAGATCGTATGATAATTGACTTTCTCTGATTGACCTATTTTGCTCAGCATAATACCCTCTAGTTCCATCCACGTCGTTGCAAATGGCAAGGTTTCGTTTCTTTTGATGGCTGCATAGTATTCCACTGTGTGTGTGTGTGTGTGTGTGTGTATATATATATATATACCACATATATATATATATATATATATATATATACCACATCTTCTTTATCCATCTGTTGATGGACATCTAGGTTCTTTCCATAGTTTGGCTATTGTGGACATGGCTGCTATAAACATTCGGGTGCACGTGCCCCTGAGGATCACTACCTTTGTATCTCTAGGGTAAATACCCAGTAGAGCGATTGCTGGGTCATAGGGTAGCTCTATTTTCAACTTTTTGAGGAACCTCCATACTGTTTTCCAGAGTGGCTGCACCAGCTTGCATTCCCACTCCATGCTCCTGTTAGACCCTCAAGGCCCCTCCCAATCTCCCCTCCTCCTGGCTCCTCCGTTCAGGTGCTTGAGGACACTTGCTCCTTCTCTGTTTTCCATGCTTGGTCCCCTGGTTTCCAAGGGAGGATGAACCCAACTCCTCGTTCTCTCCTGCGTTCCTTGTGGATTTCCATTCTGAACAGAGCGGGGACGAAGGCCTTTCTTCCCATTCTGGGCGTGGCTGGTCGTCTGAGGAGAGATGGAACACAGCTTCCCAGGAATCCGGGTGACGTGTCACCTGGGTTAGTGGCTGCTGAACATGGGGGTGATCCCTGCAAGGAGACCAGCGTCTCGGTGTGCCAACCAAGTGCCTGATAGGGTATAGTCATTTTAAGGTCCACAAAGGGCCGGTGATGTTAGTGTTATTTATCATCATTTTACAGAGGAGGAAACTGAGACCCAATTTGCTAGAACCACTTTCCTTGGGATGTTCTTTTTTTTTTTTTTTAAGATTTATTTATTTGACAGAGAAAGAGATCATAAGTAGGCAGAGAGGCAGGCAGAGAGAGAGGGGGAAGCAGGCTCCCCGCTGAGCAGAGAGCCCGATGTGGGACTCGATCCCAGGACCCTGAAATCATGACCTGAGCGGAAGGCAGAGGCTTAACCCACTGAGTCACCCAGGCAACCTCCTTGGGATGTTCTGCGTCCAAGTGGTGTCAGTCCTCCCAGAAGTCCCTGACTCCATACACTGACCCATCCCCCTAAAGGGATAGGTTCTAACTGAGCTAGCATATGGATGCACACGCAGCCAGAGGCCTCGGGTCCTGGGGAATTGTCAGGCCAGGCCAAGTCCACAAAGGGCTTGGAAGTCCGGCTCAGCCGTACACCCACAGCAGCCTGTCATCTGCTGCAGTCTGGCCACTTGACTCTCTGGGACCTCTCTCTGGGGGTTCATGGAGATGCTGTCAGTTTTAAGGCACAGAGATCCCAGTAAGTAGTGATTTCGACCACTAGGTCATTTACTATCTCACATAAAAGAAGCCCAGGGACAGGGCAGCTCCCTGTTGCTTCTACAGTCTCTTGGGCATTCAGTTCTGTCCCTTTGTTCCCTCCACTGTTCTTAGCGTCAGCGTGACCTCTTGGCTTGGCCATCTTCATGGCCTCAAGATGGCTGCAGGATCGCATGTTCACGTGGCACCATCCCGTGGGGAGGAGACGGCTGGCTCTCTCTTACGGCGAGACCCCCGCTGGAAGCATCCGCAGCTCACTCCTTGCCTCCCCCTGGCCAGAACTGATACTCCACTGGTTCCACTCCAGGGACTGGTGAGAGCAGTTCTGACCAGTCAGGATTCATCCTGGGGATGGGGTCCAGACTCCCTCTAAACCCCACCGCCTTGGACCCAAGCAAAATGTAAATAAGGTGGCAGAGGAGATGCTGGGAACAGGCAATCGGACACATGTCCCCTTAAGCTCTCCACGTAAATACGTGTTTGTATATATACACACGCACTTATGTTTGTTCCATTTTTAAAGCACCTACTTTAACAGTGTTTTAAAATTCTGATGCTGGGGCCGCTGCTGAGATTGTGTTTAGTTGGTTGGGTCTCACCTGGACTTCAGGATTACTGACAGCGGCCCCAGGAGATTCCGACACGGAGCTCGCTCGGGCTGAGGACTGAACAGAAAGTTCCCCGGGACCTCTTTACACCACAGACAGCTCTCAGCATTAGCTTCGTTTTTGCCCATCCAAAAAACGAGAAACAGTCCCTCCCTGCTGTTTTCACTGGCATTTCGCTGGGTACCCCTGAGGATGGGCATCTTTTGGAATGCCCATCGGTGCTCCCTACCCCGTGATTCCTTCCCCATACTCTTTTTCTTTAATTTATATTTTTAATTTAAATTCAGTTAATTAACATTTAGTGTATTACTAGTTTCAGAGGTAGAGGTCAGTGATTCATCAGGCTTGTAGAACACCCAGTGTTCATTACATCACGTGTCTTCCTCAATGTCCATCACCCAGGTACCCCATCCCCCAACCTCCCTCCCCTCCGGCAACCCTCAGTTTGTTTTTTATGATTCAGAGTCTCTTATGGTTTGTCTCCCTCTCTGATTTCATCTTGTTTCATTTTTTCCTCTCTTCCCCTATGATCCTGTTTCGTTTCTTAAATTCCACATATGAGTGAAATCATGTGTTTATAGAAGTGATGTCCACAACAGCCAAACTATGGAAAGAGCCCAGAGGTCCATCAACAGATGAATGGATGAAGCAAGTGTAAGATATGTGTATATTGCTCTGTGGACCAGACAAAGCGGCAGTACGTGATACACACACACACACACACACACACACACACACACACACACACACACACACACCACGGAATATTACTCAGCCATCAAAAATGAAGTCTTGCTATTTGCAACAATGTGGCTGGAACTGGAGGGTGTTATGCTAAGTGAAATAAAGCAATCAGAGAAAGACAATTAGCCCATGATTTCCTTCCCCAACTCTCACCCATCTCTTCCCTTACAGAGCCAGAGTCCATTCATAATTGGATCTCATGGGGTCTCCCAGAGGCCTCGGGGGACAGATAGCAAGGAGGGGCCCATTTCCCATTTTGGACACATGGACATCAAGCCCCAGCGAGGAGTCTGGGTCATCGAGGGGACAAGAGGCAGACGTAAGCTCGCACTGGGGTCTTTATACTCAGATCCACCTCTGTTTCTGGGACACTGATAGTTCCCAAGAAATTTCAGGCAAGGAAGTCCTTTTTGGCATCTCACATGTAAACCCAGGTCCAGAAGACAGCGAGGAGACCCCTCACTGAGGGGAATGGTGAAAGGTCTCCCCTCTGCAGCTCTGCTCCCTGAGGGCCCGGGCTGGGTCTTCCAAACCTCCTCTTAGCCTTTCCCCTGTGCAAGCCAGGCCCCAGGCTGGGTTTCATGGATTCTGCTTGTGCTGCTGATTTGTCTGGTCCTGAGTGATTTTTATTTTATTTTTCATGTTTTATTAAGGTATGCTTTTTTAGAAGGTACAGTTGTATTGTACCACTGACATATAGTGAAATTCACCCTTTTTTGGTATTCAGTTCTATGAATTTTGACAACCCATCACCACAAAAGCAACATACAGGTGATCTCCATCATTCCTTAAAATACCTCAAACACCCTTCTCAGTCTGTGACTGCCCCCATTCCCAACCCCTGGCAACCACTGATCTGTTTTCTGTCCCTATGGTTTTGCCTTTTCCAGAATGTCATAGAAATGGAACCGTACCCTAAGGTGTCTTTTGATTCAGAGCTCTATAATTTAGCAGAATGCCTATGAGATTTGGCAATTTTGTTGCACGTGTAGGTGGTTTATCTCTTTCAATGCTCATCAGCGTTCTGTTATGATATACCACAATTTGTTTATCCATTACCCAGTTGAGGAACACTTGGATTATGTCTAGCTTTTGGTGATTACAAATAAAGCCATCATAAACATACACTTACAGACTTGGGTGTGAACATACATTTTTACTTCTCCAGGATCATACCAATGAGTGGGGTTGCTGGGTTGGATAGGAAGTGTATGTTTAACTTTATAAGAAACTGCCAAACTGGTTCCAGTGTAGCGATCCCATTTTGCATTCCCACCGGCAATGCAAGAGCATTCTAGGTGCTCTATATATTTGTCAGCACTTGGTATTATCAGGTTTTTTTTAAAATGAATTTCGTCATTTTAATAGGCGCCTAGTGTTATCTTAGTATGGTTTTAATTTGCATTTCCCTAATGACTAATGATGTTGAACATCTTTTCATGTGCTTATTTGCCATCTGTGTATCTTCTTTGGTGATGTGTCCAAATCTTTTGTTTAGTTTGCTTTTAATTAGGTTTCAAGAGTCATTTATATGTTCTGGATACAATATAAAGTGGTTTTAAAAATCAGAATCTGTTTATAATATTTAAAGAGATGCCAAGAGATTTTATGTAAAAGTTGAGTTTCTGGTTAAAAGAAAAAAAGGGAAGATCTGACAAGGTTGAGCTGAGTCTCCCACATGGCAGTAGTGGCTGAAGCTGGGTAGCCCCTGCCTCTTTATGTAGGCCCCATTCTCCAGGACCTTACCCCTTTATGGGCCAGCCTCCCTCCTGCAGGCATTGGAGTTTGAGACCCTATGAATAATATGTTTAATGTTTGTCCTGTGGTGTGGGTTGTCCACATAGACAGCGCCCCCTAGGGCTGAGTTCAGGTTTTGCACTGTTTTTCTTCCCATCTTCCCAGGGACCCCTTGTCTGGGACTGAATCCCCAAAACCCACTTTTTCAAAAGATCACAAGACCCCTCTGTATGCTCTTTGGTTCTTTGATGTTCCTCCACTGGCCACCATGTGGTGCCATTCACACGGTGGTCTATGTGGTTGGCGCCCCCCGGAGTTGTTCAGTGCACAACCCACGTGGCCATACACGCTAGGGGATTCCTTTGTCCCTCCCTAGCCCAGGGTTCAGGTGTTTATTGTTTGCTCACCAGGTGAGAGGATGCTATGCAGCGGAGACCAGAACCTGAAGTCGTTTCAAGACACCTTATGTTCTTGGCCTTTGGTTTTAAACTTACAAATTCACTTGAGGATTATAGGAGACCAGTGGTCCTCCAACTTTGACAGGTGCTAGAGTCACTTGGAAGGCTTGATAAAATACGGGTTGCCAAGCTCTACCCTCAGAGCATTCAATTCAGTGGGTCTTAGGGCAAGGGGCCCAAGAATTTGCATTTCTAATAAATTACCAGGTGATGCAGATGCCACTGGTCCAGGACCCTGCTTTGGGAACCACAGTTCTAGATCATTCCAGAGGGAAAGAGAGAGAGAAGAGTGATCCTGAATAGGGGAGGTTGATTTAGGGAGAAGAGGTAATGAGAGGAAAATGAAATTCCCTGAGAGAGGAAAGGGGTGTGTGGGATTCTTGGGTCCCTAGGGGATGGAACCGGGAGTGGGGGGTGACAGCCCCTTTGAGGGGAACGGCTACACCTGGGGTGGCTGGATGGAGACCCCAGGCCTTCGCAAAAGTCCCATGCCCAGGTGGGGCTGGAGGCCTCAAGCTGCAGCCTCAGGGGGAACACGGGGGTCCTGTGGTGGTGTCCAGCGCTCTGCTTTGGGGTAGAGACCCATCCGCAGTGGCCAGGCTGCTGGGAGAGTGCTTGGAGTCTTGTTTGATTTGATTTTAGAAAAATAAAATAGGGACTTTATTTTACACACCTAGCTCACGGAGTAAAATTCATACCCCCATCCATGATTTTCATTGTAAGCCCCTCTGCCTTCACAGTTGCAGGGGTTTTAGCCGAAGATAAAATAATTCTGTCTTTCCTAAACATGTAGAAACCGATGGAAAGAAATCCGTGGATGATGAAAATCAGTTTGTAAAGTACCTGCAAAGTGGAATAGTCGAGAGGTGGTTAAAATGACTGCTTGCTCTCCCCATCACTAAAGCTGCTTAATATTAATAACAACAACAACAACAGCTACAGGGGTGATAAAAGCACACGGCCAGGGGCAGAGGCAGGATTAGAATGCAGATCTGTTTTACTCTTTAGGTTGTGGATCATACGGCCGTAAGAACAGATAATCTCTCAAATCACCACAAACTAACACGGCGATCCACAGGAAGGATACAGGTGACAGCAAAGGGCAAAGGCCGGGGGTGGACGGGACCTCAGAAGGTTTCTCCCCGCGGCTCCCTGGGACCATCTGGCCTGTGTGTCTATTTCTCTCCGCACATCAGTTTCATCCTTCTTTCCTTTCGAACGCTTCGTCTTGGGGCTTGCCTGTGCTCCCATTTTGGACATTCCCCAACACAGTTTAACCGACTGGATCCCACTCCCCAGGAGGAAGGATCTGATGGGCCCAGCTTGGGGCAGGGGTTTGCCACTGGTCCAACTGGCTGTTCCAAGGGACAGCATGGGGCGGAGAGGGTGGGGGGTCTAGCCCTGGGCAGAACAGCGGTCCTCTGAGCAGGTGGCCCCTTTGTCACGTAGGAAAACCCAAGGCTCTGAGAAGCAATCACCCAGCTCATGATGAGCCCGGCATGAAACTGCTTAGCTGGGTTTTGAGCCAGGCAGACCTGGGTGGAACTCTTGGCCCCACTGTGTAAATTCAGGCATGTCCTTGAGCCCCGGAAGCCTTGGTTTTCTCAGTTGTAAAATGTAGAAAGTGTAACCCATCTCATAGGATTGTTCTGAAGAGTAGATAATGTCTAGCTCCTTGCGCACTCTAGACCTTTAATGTTAACATCAAGCAACCCAATGTAAAGAAAGCCACCTTTGTTGGTCTTTCTTTTTCAAAATAACTATATTGACCATAATATCAAAATAGGAGAAGACAGATAATTGCTGATTCCTTTTGCCTTGTAATTCTTACTTCTTGTAAGAATCTTGTAATCGCTAACTTCTGGGTGACCTCAGGCTGGTTATTTGAATGCTACAGGGCCTCAGCTTTCTCATCTGCAAAATGGGTATAATAATTTCCCCACCACCCCCTATAATCACCAGCAGTGGGGGAGAGGTTCTGGTGGGCCCAGGGATATGCAAGAAGGAACTTCAGGGGAATCAATAGTTTACAGCAACAGATTTTTTTTTTAAAGATAACTGAATAGAGTTGAAAACTCTTACACTTCAAGGATCAGGGAAAACCTTCAGAAAACTGGGTATCTCATTTCGTTTTTAGAAGTCCAGTATTGCCAGATAATCTGATTTTTAAGGAGAAATTAGAAAGGAAACACCCAATTTCTTTAAGAAGTACTTAAGTATCTGATATATTTAAAAAATCATTTAATAGTTGATAGTATTCATATGAAAAATCATCACGGGGGTCAAATCAGACGCACCCTGGGGCTGCCTGTTTGAGACCCCTCGTCGGAGGCAGGCAGGGCCGTTTGTGGGGGCCTTACTGTGGAAGCTGTCCCCTACTCAAGCTCGGGTCCAAGCCTCTGGCCAGGCTATGGACGCTGCCCCGCCCCCCTCCTCCCCGCCTGGGGCCAGGGATGACTTCAGCTGGAAGACAAAGGGGCCTTCATGTTCAAAGGCCGGCACAACGGTTCATCCTCAGTCCTCCGCAAACAAACAGGGAGGCTTTGATCTGGGTTGGGGTGGAGGCAGCAGCTCCAATTAGGAGATCAGCCCGTGCCTGGGCTAAAGAATGTTTGTAATAAAATAAAAGATCTAAGTGGTGGTAATGAAGGATAATAGAAAAATGGTGTCACTCAGGACTCCTTCTGAGCTGTCCTATTTGAAGTGGATTAACTGACTGGTCGTGTGGGATGGGGGAGAGGTCCTGTCTACAAGCTCTGCCAGCCTTTGCCCTCACCCTCACTCTGGGTGCACACCGAAGGGCCACCAGGAGAGAGGGCATGACCCTACTTCTGGAAGCATGCCCCTCTTCACCTTTGCAGACATTGCCACTGTCGCCAGGGGTGACCACCCTCCTTCATTCAAGCATGTGAGTCAAGACCTTCCCCAGTGACCTTCCTATGGGGAAGGAGCCCCTGCTGTCTTGACCTTTGTTCCTCTTGCCCTGCTGTGGGTTGCTTCACTCTCTGGAGCCTGATCCATGGTCCTGAGAGATAGCCCGGCTTAGACTATTTCTTGCGAGCAACTTTTGTTCCTTGAGGGCAGAGGCGCCTGCCAATCAGGGATGGCAGTTCTTAGCCTTGACATCCACCATACTTAGTACGGAGGAAGGTGCATGGAAAAGAGTGAGCTAAAGTCAGTGGTTTGATATGTGAACTTATACAGACAGAGGCCCAGAGTTGGTATCTCCAACATGCCAACTGCTTTATGTTCGTCATCTGGGCTGCTAGGGACAGTTGCTTAGATTGTGCACTGCACAACCCTACAGGCTGCCGTTTATAGTTTAGGGAGTAACTATTTCCATAATTCTCTTTTTCTTAGTCATAACGCCCAAGGCAGTCTTTTTGGTTCTCAGATGAGGAAATTGAGGCTGAGAAGGTTGCATGATGTTCTCTAGGCAAGATAAGTAAGCTGGGAATGGGTTCCTGCTGTCCCACGAAGCCCGTGTTACCATATCAAGATATGACCCTGAAGGTGACAGCCTGGGATAGGTATTCAGTAGGCACTCACTGAGGGCTATATGTTTATTAACTCCCTGAATCCTTCTGCATCCTGATAAGGTGGCAGAGGGATTATCATCTCCACTCTACAAATGAGGAAGCTGAGGCAGACGGTGGGCTGGAAGTAGCTTGCCCAAGGACACTTAGTAAGCAGAGTTGTGGGTATTTGGTGTGTGTGTGTGTGTGTGTGTGTGTGTGTGTGTTTAAAGAGAGAGAGAGTGAGCAGGGGAGGGGCAGAGGGAGAGGGAGACAGAGAATCCCAAGCAGGCTCCGCACTGAGCCATGGGGCTCCATCTCATGACCCTGAGATCATGATCTGAGCCCAAATCAAGAGTCAGACCCTTAACTGACTGAGCCATCCGGGCGCCCTGGAGTTGTGGGTATTTGAAGGTGAGAAGCTGGGTGCTCAAAGCCCTTGGCTTTGCCTGCTATATTATCTTGTCATCGTCATTATCCCATTTTTGGTTACTTGTGGTTTCTTTCCCCTTCTAAATTGATGGTTCTATTCATCCCAGAAAGCCTGGGGGTAGAGTATTAATTCTGTCCCTGACCACACTGGTCCCTGGCACGTGGCGGGGATCCCTGAGCAACAATTTTTCCTGGGGCGGTGGGGTCTTTCTCCTTCTTGGCACCCACATCGTCCAGCCCACCTCTCCCTCCTCTATGCCAAGGCAGCAGAAATCACCCCCACCCTTCCTCCCTGCAAGGGAGTCCTGCTTCTCGGGAAAGTACCCGAGGGCAGTCTGGATTTGTCTTCCAGCTCTACAGCAGAGAGCGGTTCTTTCCCTGACATGAAATCCCTTTAGCTTTTATTTTATTTTTTCTGTTTCTTTCTTTTTTTTTTTTTTTAAAGATTTTATTTACTTATTTGTCAGAGAGAGAGAGAGAGCGCAAGCAGGCAGAGTGGCAGGCAGAGGAAGAAGCAGGCTCCCTGCCGAGCAAGGAGCCCGATGCAGGGCTTGATCTTAGAACCCAGGGATGATGACCTGGGCCGAAGGCAGCTGCTTAACCAACTGAGCCACCCAGGTGTCCCTATTTTTTCTGTTTCTAATTAGTAGCGTCCACCCATTTGGTGTGATTTGACATTGGTTGCTTCCGAATGACCAGCTAGTAGATGTCAGGGGGGACATTAACCTGGCTCCTGTGTACTGAGTGTCTTTTTAAGAAGATAGGGAGGCTCCCAGCATCCCGGTATGTCCAAGCAAGAGGGATCCAAGGCAGGGCTCTGATGCCGTGACTCGGAGTTAGCTCTGGAAATGGAGGTCACCGAGCCTGCAAGGTTGGGCCAGTCCCACCACCCCCCCCACCGCCCCGAGCAAGGACAGGCAAATCCAGAATACCACTCTGGAGGCCCCTTGCGAGCTCCCCAGGTGTATATTTCTCTTCACAGACTTAAAATCCATCAAGTTTTCCGAACTTTTGAGTTCGAGTCAAGACGTCATCCCTCTGCCCCATGAACGAGCCAGCCACATCGCCGGATACAAATCCCAGTGGGGCCCGAAGCACTTCGCAGAGAGTCCCTGCCCTTTGGAGAATTCTGGGAGGTTAAGGCTCCTTTGTCGGCAAAGATCACTGGCTTTCCCACCCGTCTTAGGGAGGGCTATCTGCTTCGCTCAGTCTACTGATGCGAGGGTTAATTTCATCCGGAAACACCTTCATAGACACGCCCTGGATAATGTTTGACCCAATGTCTAGGCAGTCTGTGGCTGAACCAAACAGACACGTAAAATTTCCAATCGCCACATCCCATAGAAGCCAAGTCCTTGAAGAGGAGGCGGCGATTGGCCCCTCTGCCCACTGGCGTGGGGTCCCGGGGGGAGGGTGGGTGCCGTAGAAAGTCAGATGCTACTCCCTGGGCCACTGTAGGGGTTTTCCAGGTAACACCGACTCCACTCCAGTCTCGCCATCCCAGCTGATGAGCCCCTGGGGCCCCCGAAGCCACACAACCACACACCCTGCTCAGGCCCACCACCTCCACATTTCTCTCTCAGTGTCACAGCCAATCCCGGGTCCCAGCTCCCTGTACCCCATGACTGGCCCCCGCTCATCCAGGCTGCTGGGACAGGTGGTCTTTGTCAAAGACCCATCACGTGAGAGTGCGTTGTGGGTGTGTGACGGATATGCGTGTGCTGTGCACACGGGAAGGGACGTGAGTATGCGGGGCTCCTACAAAACCACCCCAGGCGGTGGACGCAGGAGGGTGCGGTGGCGGGGTCGGGGGGCAGGGAGCTGGGCAGGGGCCAGGTGGTGTTGCCTCTCTGAAGAAGAAAACCGATTCCCCAGGGGGCGCCTGGGTGGCTCAGTGGGTTAAAGCCGCTGCCTTCGGCTCAGGTCATGATCCCAGGGTCCTGGGATCGAGGCCCACGTCGGGCTCTCTGCTCGGCGGGGAGCCTGCTTCCTCCTCTCTCCTCTCTCTCTGCCTGCCTCTCTGCCTACTTGTAATCTCTCTCTCTGTGTCAAATGAATAAATAAAATCTTAAAAAAAAAAAAACCGATTCCCCAGGATGCATATTAGGGGGTCAAGCGCAGCACCTGCTTCGGACACAGCCCACTTCCACGCACACGTTCCCGGGAGGCTTGCACGGCGGCCGCTTGGTCAGCTCCCGGCTTTCCCGGGAGGGGTGAGTGGGTGTGAGAGGTCACCCGGGGTCCTCCTGCCAGTCGGTGCCCTGTCTGAAGGCGAAGGCAGGGCCCAGCGCCCTCGAACCATTTCTAGCTGTGTGCCCCCGGCTAGTGCGCAGCCCTTTGGGGCTGGATTGCTCTCATCTGTGCAGAAAGTGGTGTGTCAGGCTGGAGGCCATTTCCACACATCAGTCTCCCCTGCCAACATCTGCCCCCCGGCCTTGGCAGGACCCGAAAAGTCAGGACAATGCCGTGGGTTGTTCATAAATCTAAATGCATTCCGTGTAATGGGCTTTCCTTTCTTCTGAGATGACGTCCTTCTTTTTGATATTTAAATGCCCTATTGAAAATCCAGTGCCAGCCACTGAGTGTGTGGGCACGTGGGCACGGGCACCTATGTTTACATGCTTATCAAAACAAACAAAAAGGCAGTGTGTGTCAAAGCAAGGCTGGAGAATGCCTGGGGACCCCTAAGACCCTTTCAGGGGGTCTACGAGGTCAGGCCTATTTTCATAATAATACCGAGGTGTTATGTGCCCTTTTCACACCAGAGGTGCAAGATAATGACGGGTAGACTGGCCAATGTTGGAGCATGACGACGCACTCACCCTTAAGACAAAACACAGAAAGAGACCGGATCACCGAGGAATGTTCTCGAAGTGGGAAAATGTATTAATGCTTTGATTTCTCCACTCTTGGTATAGCCAGTTCAATATCCTCGGGCGCCAAGTGCCCCCGGCCGTTCTCCCGCGGACTGAAATACAGCCGTTGTCTTAAGGAGTAGTATTTGTGCAGTGAACTGACCTCACTTTACGCCACCTGTACTTTGGGGAAAAAAAAACAACTCAGAGAGAAATTATGGATCATCAGACTTGAGTGCCGGCAGACATTTCCTTGAAGATGAATGAATGAAACATGCCTGTCACGTCAAGGAAAATAACGGGGAGTGTGTGTTGCCAGTGATAAAATCCAAGCTTTCAAGATACTGGCGATGACTACCTGGAACAGAGTGAGTGTCCGAAAGATGCGGTCCCTCCCTTCCCCTCGCAGCCCTGTCTCTCTCCTCCCTTCCCTCTCTTCTTGCTGGAGATTAGCTTCTGGGTCCTGGACGGCAGGCCTCTGGGGGGGGTGGGGTGGGGGGAAGGGACATGTTAGTTGGGACACAGGGTAAACTGCTGGAAGGATTGTGCCCTCAAGTACAGCGACTTAGAGCACCTGGTGGCTCAGTGGGTTAAAACCTCTGCCTTTGGCTCAGGTCATGATCTCGGGGTCCTGGGATCGAGGCCTGCATCGGGTTCCCTGCTCAGCAGGGAGCCTGCTTCCTCCTCTCTCTCTGTCTGCCTCTCTGCCTGCTGTGATCTCTCTCTGTGTCAAATAAATAAATAAAATCTCAAAAAAAAGAGAAAAGTACAGCGACTTAGACAAGACAGAAGGCCGGTTCTCGCACATAAAATACCAAGAAGGGGAGCAGTCTGGGAGTGGAGGGAGGAGTCCATCAGGTGGGTCGGGGGCCCAAGCAGCTTCCGTCTGGTTCTCTGCCCACCTGCCGGGGCTGAAGCCGGATCTGAGGATCTGGGTGCCCTGTCTGTGCCCAGCCCTCCANGCTGTGATCTCTCTCTCAAAAAAAAAGAAAAGTACAGCGACTTAGACAAGACAGAAGGCTGGTTCTCGCACATAAAATACCAAGAAGGGGAGCAGTCTGGGAGTGGAGGGAGGAGTCCATCAGGTGGGTCGGGGGCCCAAGCAGCTTCCGTCTGGTTCTCTGCCCACCTGCCGGGGCTGAAGCCGGATCTGAGGATCTGGGTGCCCTGTCTGTGCCCAGCCCTCCACAAGCGTGAGGACAGGCTGAAGGGCCGGCCCACGTCTCCTCTGCTTGCCTCCCCGTCACGCACGGCCACCCTGAGCGGCAAGGGGGGCCGGACCACGGAGCCCCTGATGATTCACAGACCTGTACCCCTGGGGCAAATAATCATAATCATAATCATAATCATCAAAATAATAAACTGAATAGTTAAGGAATATTGAATAAATATTGAATAGTTACAGAATATTGAATAAGCTGAATATTAAACGGAACAGTTAAGGAATATTCAGTTTAATAGTGAAGGAATACTGCAGAGAGGCCAAGGAAGTANTGCCGGGGCTGAAGCCGGATCTGAGGATCTGGGTGCCCTGTCTGTGCCCAGCCCTCCACAAGCGTGAGGACAGGCTGAAGGGCCGGCCCACGTCTCCTCTGCTTGCCTCCCCGTCACGCACGGCCACCCTGAGCGGCAAGGGGGGCCGGACCACGGAGCCCCTGATGATTCACAGACCTGTACCCCTGGGGCAAATAATCATAATCATAATCATAATCATCAAAATAATAAACTGAATATTTAAGGAATATTGAATAAATATTGAATAGTTACAGAATATTGAATAAGCTGAATATTAAATGGAACAGTTAAGGAATATTCAGTTTAATAGTGAAGGAATACTGCAGAGAGGCCAAGGAAGTATGAGAATTGAAAAATGAGCACTGGAATTGCCAATGAAGAGATGATTGCTGACTCTTATGTTCTGCCTTTACTTTTCATGGATTTCATTGAATTCTTATTAACTACAGTAATGAGCAGAAAGCATAGAAGATGTATATTCAGAAAATATTAAGTGATTGATTAATGGATTTTATTTGGGGATTTGGGAACATACAAAGATAACCATTTAATCACCATGGTTTCTATGTAAGGGGCAAGAGATAATAGACTCAGAAAACAAGAAAGGCAGTTTTAAATTGAAAATAATTTGGAAAGCATGTAAAATTTGCAAGTCAATTTTTTTTGCATTTTACAATAAACAATTTATATTAAAAAAAAAACCCAAAAAACAAATACAGGCAGAGATGCTGGGGTCCCGATCACCGTTTGTGCCCCACTGGGTATGATGCAGGAGCAGGAGAGGAAAATGTGGCACCTCTGGGCTCCCAACCTCGAGAAGATTCTGAGGAGAAAGTCCAGAGAAGCTTGTGCTGCCTCATTACTCCAGCATGGCTGCCTCTTCCCACCTGGTCAATTTGTACACGTGATGTGGGCCACGTGCCCTTGTGTTTACCCCAAACATCTGAACCTCTTAGATCTAGTAGGGACCTCAGAGACACTCCCTCATTCTCTGAGAGGGGAGTGGGACCCCAGAGAGGGAAGACTCTTACCCAATGGCACACGGGGGTCAGGCGTGGCCCCAGAAGGGGCTCTCCTCACCCTGGCCCATGGCCTCCAGCCTGCTTGCCCCTGGACACGCCAGGTGATCCCTACCCGAGCTGACACTTGACTCCTTCTCCTATGTCACCTGGGAAAGCACTGGTGGACTTGACATAGGAAAGAAATTCAGCAAACTTGTACACAGTCAGGGAGAAGAACGAACAGGAGCTAGATGAAGGAAGCCCATATAACTCAAGATCCTTGTGGCGGTAGGGGCAAAATCCCACTTGCCTGCTTAACCACATATATACATATCTGTCACCTGATCCTTTGGTGGCAGCCAACTTCCTCCCCCTAAGTTCAAGGGCCAGGTCTGGGGAAAGAAATTTGGCTTGCATACCCACCCCTGTCTGATACCAGAAAAAGAAGGGGCAAAGAGAGGGACGTATGCCTAATAGACAAAACCTCACCCCCTCACCTTCAGCCTCCCCCATGGATGAACGCTGTCATTACCTGTGTTTATTTAATGAGTTGTTATGGCTTTTATTCTCAAGTTTTAATGTACAGATATGTGTGTACACCTTATTGGTGGCATCTTCCTAATGGGAGACAGTAAACACAGTAGTGAGAAAATCTTAGCCCAAAGTTTAGTACCAATGGGCACGTTATTCACCTTCTCTGAGATTCCATTTCTTCACCTTTAAAATGCGGGTACAAATTCCTCGCTGTTGAGATGATGACAGAGATAAGGCATGAAAGGATCCCGAGGTAGTGTGGCATTCAGTCAGTGGTGGTGACGTTTATCACTGTAGCTTCCCTCCCACTCTCCGCTCTTGGGTTGGGTTCCCAGAAGCGGCTCCGAAGAGGAGGGAACGTGCAGGACGTGGGACAGTGGGGCTGGGGAGGGAAAGTGTCAGTCAGGGCACAGATACTCAAGCAAGGATGGGGTATCAGGGGTGTGAGATCCAGCAAGGACAGACTACCAAGCAAAGCCCCAGGGGGTAATGTCCCCCCGCCCCCACCGCCACGGGTGCTCTGGAGATGCGTGAGTCATGCCTCAGAATTCCAGAGGAGCAAGAGAACTGGGAAAGTGACTTCGCACTCCGCTGGGCATTGGCCGAATTCTCTAGTCACTTGAAGGTAGTTTGCCAGCCAAGGGACACAGGTGCTGGCTGTCCGGAGTCAGAGGACACCAGGGTTCAGGTAGAGGTCCGAAGAGATGCGGGCGGACCCCCTGTCCTCAGCAGGCTCCTTCATATTCACACAGAAGACTTGAAGCTGGAAATGATTTTAATAGGGGGGGCCAGGGTTGGAGAGGGCACAGGGGTGGGCCCAGCAGCTCTGCTCACCCACTCTGGTTCCAGGGTGCTCCTCTTGGAGCTGCCAATTTGCAAAGCACTTCTGAGTAGGAGAATCAATGTGCTCAGCTCAGAAGTTGGGAGTGGTTATTTGAAATCCCAGCCTGAGGAACGAGGGATTTTGACCCAGAGGCCCTTTGCACTGTGGCGTTTCACCAGGAGGCTCTGAGCTGGGCCAGGCTGCATAGATATACTGGCCCAAGGTCAAGCAGTATTCCCACTGCTCACCTTTTCAGGGTGTAGAGGCAGGCTGGAGTTTCACAAGCGGCAAAAGGCCCCTTGCTCAGGTGTCTTCCCAGTGCCTTCTAAGCATCTACCAGGCACCAGGCACCAGCCTCAGCACTGGGAAGACCTCAGGCCTCACAGATTCACGGATCACCCCAGCTGCTGCTCAGCGTTGGAAAAGATGGACAGACCATGCATATTGGAGTGCTGAGGAAAGAGATGCCACTTCCCACCCGGAGACCTGGGGAGGCCTCAGGGAAGCGGCAGACTTTGAGCCGACCTAGAAAGGATCTGAACTTACAGTATAGGGAGAGGGCCTGAGTTAGTTCATGGCCTAGAATAAGGTTTTGGAATATTCTAGAATATTCTAGAATATTTTAATATTTCTTGAGAAATATTCATATGGCACTTACTATATACTAGGACAGTTCAAGAGCTTTCATATTTGTTAAGAGGACAAAGATTCAAGGGATCATGGGAATTTGGGCTGCCTTGCATCTGACCCTATCTTCTTTAGGTGTCACATATCTCTTCTTTCTCCTCTAATGGCTAGGGTGTGGCTGGGCCAACGGGATGTGTCCCTCTTCAAAGAAGCAGGGGGAGCCAAAGATTCCCACTCTGCAAAGCAGTGGCCTGAAGATCCCTTGCCCAGGGTCCAGGGAGCCAGTGGTGATCTGTTTCCCAGCTATGCTTCTTCTGGCACTGGGCCCAGCTGCCTGACATTACTTGCTTTCTGCCTATTTTCTCAGTCTGATTTTATAGCTACCTGTGAGTCCCTTTTCTGTTAGGATTAGTCACAGTTAGACTCTGTTTTAGCACTCAGAGTCTTGACTGGTCCAGAGGAGGAAGTGAGGCAATGAGCCTAGAGAGAGATGGGACTCTGACTGAGGAAGGTCTTGAGCGCCAGGTTAAGCATTTGTGACTTTTTCCTTTAGGCCAGTGGTTTTTAATCAGGGATGAACTTCCAAATCACCTGATGTATTCGTTAGCTGTGTGCTGCATGGGATCACACGACGACAAAGATTTATTTTTCTCACTACAGCTCTGAAAACCAGCTGGCATGACTCTGATGAATTTGACTAGGATTGGCTGAGCCAGGCTGGGGATTTGGTTCATATCCGTTCTGCGTATCTCTCATTTTGGGACCCAGGCTAAAAGGCTACCTGGGGCAAACTTTCATGGTGGATCATGGAAATGTGAGGAGGAGGAGGAGTGGAAATATGAAATGCTTCTGAAGGCCTTGGCTTGGAACTGGCCCCGTGTCAGCCCTGCCCATAGTCAACTGGGCAAATGAATCACACGGTCAAGTCCAACCTCCTAGGTATAGGAGAGCCTCCTCTGTTCACCATGAATTGTGTGAAAGTGGACAGGGAAGAAATGGGGACAAATCCTTTCATCTACCACACCGGGAATGTTAGCATAGTCTCAAACCCTGATTCCAAGCCTTTGTGTGGAATATTTGGAAAAAGCTGTGCTGGTCCTTCTCGTGTGCACTCCCAAGCGTATGTCCTCCTGTTCGGGACAATGAGAGGCCGTGGAAGGCTTTGAGCAGAAGCAGGACATCATCCGTCCTGCAGTTGGGAAATAGCTTTGAGTGATAGATGGACGTGGAGGCCAAGAGATCAGTCAGAGAGCGTCTGGTTGCTACTGAACCAGAAGAGATCATGGAAGCCTGAGGCTGGTGTTTGGGTCCCTTTGCGGTGTCACAAGCCACCATAAAACTCAACATAGTGGCTCAACACAGCCACCATTTAAATGATCTCTTGTGATTTGGGGGGTTGACTGGGGCTCAGCAGGGTAGTTCTGCTCTGTGTGATGGTGATGAGGACCTCAGTTCTCTGGGGACTTTTGTATGTTAGACATCCAAAATGGCGGTTGTTCCTGGCTCTCTGCTAGAAGCTTAGCAAGGGCTGTCTATGGGCACATGCACATGACCACTCCACATGGCATGGGTTTCCAGCATTGCAGCCGGGTTCTGAGAGGGAATGTTCTGGAAGTGAACATTCTAAGTGGGAGAAAACAAAAGCTGCTCATCCTCTTAAAGGCCCAGCCCTCGTACAGAATCTTTCTACCAGACTCTGTTGGTTCAGTGGTCACAGGCCCGCCCAAACTCAGTGGGAAAATAACTAGTCTGCTTCATAGGGAGAGTGACAAGTAAGCGTGTCCATCTGTAGTCAATCGCACTGGGCAGTGGCAGTGTGGAGGGAGGGGACGCAGATGGAAGAGACATTCAGGAAGAATTGCCAGGACTCGGCACCTTTTTGATCATGGAGGGAAGAACTGAGATGCCCAGAAAACCTTGCCCTGAAGGCTTGTCAGGGTGGCCCCTGTGGACCCTGGAGTCAGCTCTGGGGTCCTCACATGGAGTGGCCCCACTGTCATGCATGAAATGGGTTCCCCGGGAGGGCAAGTTGATTGGCGTCTTCACCTGGGACACCTCCAATCACTCTGGCAGGCATCTGTTAGTCCGATGAGCTGGGCTTCTCACAGAGCCCCCAGATGAAGAGTACACGGGACAGGTAAGTTTGGGTAGTGGGGAAGGGGGAGAAGAGAAAGTCTGGAAGAGGAGAGCTGTGGAAGCCGGAGGAGGAGGTAGCACGAGCAGGCCCGGGGGAGGGGGGCGGAAGGAGACTGGTCTGTCATTATCCTGAAGCGTGAAGATATTGCAGTGCTATTGGAGACGGAATGATTTTCCCTAAAGGGCAGCACTGGCCTCTTCCCAGTGGTGCCCATTGATCCAGGAGGCCAGTCCTGATGGTCCATCATGTCTCTCATCATGGTTTTCCTCCATTCTTGGTGGCCCAGGGCCATGTGGAGAAGGAGTCTTATGGTTCTCCTCACCAGCAGAAAATCCGAAATCCTCTTCCTGGACATCGAGACCAAGCCTTGGAGGGCAGCCTGGGTCAGAGTATGATACAGATTTTTCATTTCTTTTTTCATCCTCTGGCTCCCTCTCCAAGCCAGCTTCCCTTCAGACCTGTGGCTTCGGGTCTCCATGTCACCTGTGCCACCAGGCCTTTCTCCTTATATCAGGTGCATAGGGAATAGATAAAAGGAACACTATGGAGACAGACACTCCTAGACTGAGTCCCAGGACCACCACTTACAGGCGATATGACCTTGGGCAAGTTACTGTACAGATTTGAGACTCACTTTTCCCATCCATAAAGTGGGGACAATACTTTTCTGACAGGCCCTGAGTTTTGCACATCGAGGGGTGGAGTTATAAGGACATTCTGCCTTCCTCAAGTGCGATGAAGACTTCTGTCACCCCGTTTCCTTTGGGGGACTTGTTCCTTCCCATCCAATATTGTGCAGGGGGTGGGGGCAGAACTGCCAATCAACTCCACTGGGCCACAGAGCTGGGCCTCTGAGTCAGGTTGGACCAACCAAACTCCTGCAGTGATTGGTTCAGAAATGTGCCCATGACCCACGCTGGACCAATCAGAGTCCTTCCCCAGGATTTTTCTCTCCTGAGCTGGGGAAGAACAATTCTGTTTTCACTCTCAGCTCAAGGTTGCTAGGTCACGAGTCTGAAGCTGTTCGTGATCTGTTCTCCCAGTACCTGGGTTACGGGAACCCATAATTTCCTTTCTGCTTGGGCTAGTTTCGGGCGGGTTTTGTCACTGCCATTTACAACCCGAAAGTGCTAAAGAAAACATTGTTTTTTAGTGCTTTCATAATACTACTAATAACGAGAGCCCCTTTTATCACATGTCTCTTTGCCAGACTCTGGCCCAAGTGTTTCCACACGTTGGCTCGTCATTCACCTTGGTCTGTGGCTATTTGTATGGGTGGTGACACTTTCCATGTACTTCATCTCTTTGAAACTGGGTCTGTCTGGTGGTGCCTGGCCTGCGTGACGTGTGGGGCAGCCTGATGCTAGCCCCGCAGTGGGTCACCTTGGACTTAGCGTTCAGTGTGAGGTGAAGGGGGTGGTCAGTGTAGACAGGCTGTTACCACACAGATTCCGCTGGCCACATGGGGTTGGTCCTCTGGCCAGAAGTTGCGTGGGGACTGATCTGAGGGAGGAGGCTGCCTGAAAGTGGGAAGGACCCCGCTCCAGCTCATGGTGCAAACCCAAACCTCATTGCCTTCCTCCCTTTTGGTATCTTGACAGCTGGCTCCGGAATTCCTTTGGAATTGTCTGTTTCACTGGGGCAGGAGGTGAGGCCTCCCCAGGGCTCCAGCTGGGGGTTAACATGGAGGCTGGCAGCTGGCTTGCGGAGGAGGAAGTGACACCTAGGCCAGCATTGAGGGTTAGCAGGAGCCCAGAGTGGGGACAGTAGGGAGCAAAA
This sequence comes from Ailurus styani, assembly GCA_002007465.1. Taxonomy (NCBI): domain Eukaryota; kingdom Metazoa; phylum Chordata; class Mammalia; order Carnivora; family Ailuridae; genus Ailurus; species Ailurus styani. Next base: position 2,375,136 of record LNAC01000159.1, read on the forward strand.
CAGCAGAGAGAGGTCACAGCCTCAGGGGGCCTCCTTGGCCTCCATGGGACGGGCTTGATGGTAGCACTCAAGGGGGTCTGGGTGGGAGGTGGGGGGAGAGTGGACACCCTGACACTAGCCCTCCAGATGCCAGTCCAGGTGGCTGATTTTTAAGAACAGAAACGCTGGCATTTTTATTGGCATTAACAACTTTTTCAAATTGGAATTACTCTTATTTTTACTGTTATTTTTAAAGATTTTATTTTATTTATTTGCCAGAGAGAGAGAGAGCAAGAACACAAGCAGGGGGAGCAGAAGAGGCAGAGGGAGAAGCAGACTCCCCGTTGAGCAAGGAGCCCGACGCAGGACTCGATCCCAGGACCCTGGGATCATGACTTGAACCGAAGGCACACACTTAACTGACTGAGCCACCCAGGCATCCCTAAATTGGAATTATTTTTACCTGGAGTTAGAGATATCCAGAATGTTACATGTGCACTAGAACATGAACTTGAGTGGAAGGGGCACTGGTTTTGAGAGGGCCCACAGCTCTCCTCTGTGTAAAACCTTCACTTATTGCTGTTTTGTTCCCATTGCTTTTCGTGAGGCCAAAGAACTTTTTGCAAGTTCGCTAGTCCTCCGTATGTCCTCCTGGACCATCTGGGCACCCGAGAACGGGCTCTTACAAAGGCAGGTTCATGTTTAGGGGAGGGACAGGAAGAAGAGGGGGCAGGGGCCCCCAGGCCCCATTCTCAGCCCCATCTTCCTCTCCACTTTTCTTGCTGTGGTCAGCTCTGTTCTCCCAGGGCCTGACCACCTAGCCTTGGATAACGTGTTATGGCCAGGGTCCTCCCTGGAGACACCCAGGGCAACCGATGGAGGAGGCTTGGCCCTTGCCCGTGGCCCCCTGCTCCAGGACACACCATCTGAGGATGGAGGGCCGCAGGGAGTATGGACTCCACCCCACTTCACGTGGTGTGGGAGCTCTGTCACCTTGCACCTCTGTTGCAAATGTTCAGCTGTGATGTACAGCGTCGTGAGTTCTTGGAAGTTGGCCTGATGCCAGGTGAAAGTGGGAGCCATGGAAGTCTCTATGCAGCAGGGAGGACCAGCCCCTCCTGAGCATGGTTCCCATGGCAGGGGGGGTGGACTGTCATAGAGATGATGATCATGACAACAAGCATTAGTGACGACCAATGCCTATGGAGAGCTCTCCCTGAGCCGGGCACTGCATACCATTTTTCAGAGGGAGAAAGTGAGGCCAAGTAGCTACCAAGCTGGCCCAGCTGGCAGGTGAGGAAGGCAGAGCCACCTTGGATAGTCTAGAACCCCTCTCCAGTTGTTTCTGGCATGTTCATTTCCTACCTGCACACCCCATTTACAGATGAGAGAACTGAGGGCAGGTATGGGAGACAGAAAGTGCTAATGTTCTGCGTGGTCTTTGTTTCTCTCTGGTACCCATGGAAGACAGAAGATCTGGGCAAAGAGGAACTTGTTTCTTTACCAGAAGCAAGATTTGTGCCAGGAAGAAGGATCATAAGGAGAGGCCCCAGACTCAACATTCCTTGGCTGAGCCCCAGGGCTTTACATATACCTTGATTAACACTTAATTGGTTGGCATGTACAGTTCCACAGTTTATACACTGCACAATTCCAAGTGGTATGTGGCATAAACCTGGGGGAGCCATCTTGCAGCCCATGAGACAGTGCACAGTAGTGGCCACGTGTAAGGGCTTGGCTGGCATGCAGTGGGGGATCGAGTCTCTTTAACTTGGTCAAAAGCTCTGCTATTCTCCTTGAGCCCACTTCCTCATGCATAAAGTGGAAATGATCATCACAGTCCCTTCATCCAGGGGTTTGTAAGGAAGATATGAGATAACCAAGAGCATAGAGCTCCTCACACAGGGCCTGGCCACTGTGGGTCCTCAGTATGGTTTTGCTTCTCACACTTGTCCCCTGGCCTGGACTTGAGGGCAGGCAGGAGGCCTATCTGAGGAATTTCTGCATCCTTCCTGCCCAGCCCAGTCCAGGCACATTGGAGGAACTTGCTACTCATTTGCCAAAGAACTGGAGGACTAACATTAAGAACCAGGAGGATATTTGGGGGACATAGAAGCAGCAGGCACCAGACTGGCCTCCCTACGATTTGTCCCTTTTGGGGAGAGCTTGGGGCCTGGTCTGTATGAATGCCTTCCCACCAGACACCTTCCCTGTCTCCACTACTGAGTTCCGGCTTGGCAGGCCTGTTTCATAGGGCCCGCAACCATACTTAAAATTTTTAAGTTGCCAACTTAAAAAAAGCGGGGAGTTTTTGCTTTGAAACCTGGCTTTCTAGCTACTCTTGAAAAATCCAAAGAGGTAGTGACTTCTGGGCCCTCGGGTGGGAGCCGGGGTTGAGCTGTAGCCGTGCCTTTAGTCTGGGCCGATGGCACTGGGCCTCCCTGGGCCAAGCCCCTCCCTTACATTTCCTGCCCTTCCCCTGGGGAGCCCGTGAGTCCCGGTTCTACGGCGCCCCTGTGCTGTCCCCGTGACCTCTCAGAGCTTGGCTTGCCACACCAAATGGTACCAGCGCCTTCCTCTGTGTGATGCGTGTACCTTACCAGGGAAGATCTGCAGAGGTGTTCTCAAATGTGCTGGCCAACGCTCGCAAGCAAGTGTCTGGTGTCACCGTCTCGTGGACCTTCTCTTCCTCCCCCTGCCTCTGTCCGTCCTGTGAGGTTGGCTGCATTGTTTTGGGACTCAAACATACACACGTTATTAGAACCCCAGATCAAAGGCGGCGTCCCACTGCCTGCTTCTCAATGGTCCCTTTGTGCAGACGGAAGCCGGCCAGAGTCAGAACCCAGGGACAGAGGGAGGGGCTGGGGAGGGGGCGCCCAGCACAAAGATACTTGTCACCCAGAGAAGTCCGCGGATCATGATGTTAAAAGAGGCGCCAGGTGGAGGATGTAGCCCCAGTCGCTGTGGGAAGATGCAAATGGGGTACAAAACACGCATCCCTGTGGTTTCAGAGGGGAGGGACCACGGTGGCCGGGGACCGGCAGCCTCCATCTGTCCCCTGGCCCCGGCTGGGAGTGGAAGCTGATGGAGTGCTGGGGGTTGGGGGGCAGGGTGGTGGGGGCAGTGACCTCTTGGGCACAGAGTCAGAAGAAGCAAAAATGATGTGGGAGGGGCTCGGAGAAGGGCCAGGAGAGGCTGTGGAGGACAGTGTCACCTCTGGTCATGTGGGTCCCTGAGCTACAGGTCCCTGCCTACAGCAAGCATTTCTAAAGCCCCTACTGTGTGCCAGGCGTGGTACCGTGAGGCCGGCACAGACCCGACCGATGCAAGGCCAGGCCCCCGCGTGGAGGGTGGGGTGCCACACGGTGACCGCCACTCAGGAGGAGCTGGTGTCCACCGGCTCAGGTCCGTGCCAGATGCCCTAAGCGGTTCACACACACTGTCTCATTTATCTCCGGGGCTGGTTTGAACAAAGAAGTGCTTTGAGAGTCCAGAGGCTGAGCCAGGAATCTGCCAGCTTGGGGGGCAGCGCAGGCGGTGGTGAGCAGGTATGAGAAGGATTACCGAGAAGAGAAGGGAGGGGAGCCCGTGAGGACCAAACAGAGGTTAAGAGGTCGAGGCGGTGCTGGATTCTAAGGAGACGCTTGCCGACCCCTAAACTTGGCAGGGCCCCAGGACTCAATTCTGTTCTCTGTCTACACTCACTCCCCAGGGGATCGCATTCACTGTCAGGCTTTAATAAAGTTCTGTCTACATGTTCATGAGGCCCAAGTGCGTCTGCAGTCTGCAGCTTGCTTCTGACCCCTAGGCTCATGGATCCTCCTGTCGACTTGACCTTGCCGCTTGGTTATGCAACAGCCCTCTCAGAGTAACATGCTCAGTCTGAGCCCGGGAGCTTCCCCCGCTCTGCACACAGCTCCACCTGCAGGCTCCCTCCTTCCTGTGGATCAGGTCAAAAACTCTGGCATCTTCCATAACTCCTCTTCCTCTCCCAACCCATGTCCACTGTGTTAGCTAACCTCATTGCCTTTGACTTCCAAATACGGTCACAGCTGACGCCTCACCTCCTTGGCTGCTATCACTCAGGTGTAAGCCTCCGTCATGTCACAACAACATGGGTGCAGTTACCTTGTTACTGGTCTCCTTGCTTCTGCCAGGTCTCTTCCTAATCCACATTCTGCTCACAAGGCAACGACCTGCGTCCTCCCGGTCACAGGTCTCTAATGACTTCCATTTCCCTTGAGTAAAGCCGAAGCCCTTGGCAAGACCCACAAGGTTCTCATGATGAGCCTTGTCACCTTCCAAATTCATCTTCTCTTCCCTGTTGCACACCCTGTTCCCATTCCCCCATGCTTCAGAGCCACAGCCCACCTTGTTCCTGAAACATTCATATCATGTTGCTGCCTCAGGACCTTGGCGCTCGCTCTTCCCTGCCTGGACCTGCTTTCCCTCTGGCTTCCTTATGCTTCTCTATGGCTCCCTTCTTTGTTTCCAAGTCTTCACTCAAAGACTACCCTCTGACCCCTCTACCCAAAATTCCAACCCCTCCCTTGGTACTTCCTGTCCCTCTTTCCCACTTGATTTTTTCCCCCATAGACACACCTTCTATTTCACGGACTTATTTTTGTCTGTTTGGTTAACATAAGAGCCTGGTATAAACTAGGCCTTCAACAGATCTTTGCTGAATGACTTAATCAATAAAAGAGAAACACCTTTATTTCTTGGGTTTCTTCTCCCTGACTTCTGTCCCTCCTTTTCCTCCGATTACTCAGTGACGAAGCGAATCATAAACCTTAGCGGCTGCTGAGAACGCACAGCTTCCCTGAGCTTCGAATGTGGTCTAGAGACTAGCGGCCAGCAGTCTCTTCTGGGAACTTGTTAGAAATGCAGATTCTCAGGTCCCACCCCAGACTGCATTTTCACACTGTCTCAGGGAATTCATGTGCATGATAAATTCCAAGGAACCCTCAGCTAGGCTGTTTGACCCCGGTGCAGGAAAGGGGGGCACCAAGGGTCTGTCAGGGACCCAAGGTAAAACACAGGCTGAGGCAAGAAGGTTAGGAGCCGGGAACCAGCCACATGAGGGACCAAGACACTCTGTCCGTGGGTCTCTCTCTCCTCGGCTTCTCTCTGCTCCGAGTCCTGCTTCTTTTTGCCTGTTTCTTAGCCTGCGTGCACCCCAAGCAGCTCCTCCTGCCCCTAGAACTATGGAGCCCTTGGGTTTTGGGGACCACCTGCTGGCAGACCCCAGACCCTGGGCCTCTCTATTCAAAGCCTGCAAAGAGCTCCTGACTGGGCAAGCTCATGGGTCGGGCACCCAGCCAGCTGTGGCCGGGGAGCGAGGGTTCGTGCGGTCCTGCCGAGGCAGCAGGGTCCACCGGAAGCTGTGCTCTGTGGGATGGAAGGAGAAGATGGCGGTGGTGGCAAAGGCAATGCATGGGGAGGGGACAGGGAGAAAGGGAAGGAAGGAGAGGAGGGGGAAGCGGGGAAGGAGGGGAAGAAATGAGCCAGAAGAGAAGGCCGGTGAGGCAGGCAAATTGACCACCAGCTTTCCGACAGCGACGCTCTTCCTTCTTGCCTCAAACCGAGGCTGTGGGGCCTCGTGCGGAATGGGTGTCCAATGGGTACATCCTGGGACATGCTAAGGGCACACCATAGACACGTGGGTGGTGCATCTTCCCACACGGGCTCTGTCCTCACTGACTTTCCTTCCTGCTACCCTTTTAGGCTAGGTCCCTGGATCAGAACTTGGAATCTCAGATTGGAAGGAACCTTAGAAGCCGTCTAGTCTGGCATTTCCCAAAGAGTGTCCTGCCTAAAATGGGTTCCACAGGTCGGTGAGTTTGAGAACCACTGCTTAGGATGACTTCCCCTGGAAGAATCACAAAGCTCAGATGCTCAATGAAGTTTCTGACAAGTCCTGCAGAAAAGGAACTTGTCACCCTTTAGCTACACCTGGGCTGCTGAAAGTTTCCCACAGAGCCCTTTCTTTCACATTATGATAGCATCTCATAGCTCTGGTGTTCTCCATGGAACCTGCTTTGGGAAATGCTGATTGGCCGCACCCGACCTTCTATTATATGGTTGTGCAGACCGAGTGTGGTGGTTAGGGCCCAGGTTGACTGCCTGTAACTGAAAAACAAAGGCTCAGGGAGGTGGAAGTTTCTTTCTCCTTTTGGTGACAGAAGTCCCTAAGTAGACAGACAGACACCATAGCTGGAAGGGCTTCAGAGAAATAGGGGCCAAGGGCTGAGATGCAGGGATTTGCAGGAGAGAGAGCAGGGTCCCACCAAGGAGCAGCATGATGGGGCCAGGCTGGCTCCCTCCCTCTCATCTTCCCTCTGGGGAAGCCTGTGCTCTGAACTTACTCAAACACCCCAAGGGTGCCTGGGGGACTCAGTCCTCTGCCGTTGGCTCAGGTCATGATCCCGAAGTCCTAGGATCGAGCCCCACATCTGGCTTCCTGCTCAGCGGGGAATCTGCTTCTCCCTTCACCCCTCACCCCGCTCGTGCTCTCTCTCTCCTCACCCCCAAATAAATAAAAATAAAAATAAAATAAAAATAAAACACCCGGACCTGGGAGAAGCTGGCGGCACAAGAATTCAATTCAATTCAACCAACACTTAGGCTCAAGCAGTATAGCTGTCTTGGGGCCTCTCTCCTGTAAGACTTGAATAGGATGGCTTGGGGACCTCACCCCTTGTTCTGGGGGAAGCCCAGCCTCTTCTACCTCACCTCCAAGGACTGATGCTGGGGCTGGTGTTCCCATCTTTCCCCCCGATGAACATTTCCCCCGCCCGTGGCCTGTTGCCCTATGATGATCTCTGCGGGGCTCATTCCTTCATTTCTGTCCTGTGCCACGAAGCCGCACATGTGGTTAGGATTTTCCAGAGGTTGGGAGTAACGAAGGGCAATCCCACCCTAGAGCCGAGCAGGTGACAACTGCTAATCACACATGAGAACTCACTGTCTTGAAAAGTAACGGACACCCCCACCCCTGCTTCCTCACTGGATTGCCCCTTCTTAAGGCCCTGATTCAGTGTCCTTCTCCCATACTCTCTGCTCCCCTCGGCACACGTTTCTCCCTTTCCTGGTTGCCTTCTCCCAAATTCCTGTGACTTTCTCGTGCAGCCTAGTTCAGCTCTCCTTTCCTCACCCCAAACGGGGTTTCCAGGCCACTTAGCAACGCCAAGTCTCAGTGGGGGTTACGGAATGAAGCAACCGAGGGACCAAGGGGGAACATTAGACAGAGTTGGACATTAACTTTCTCTTCAGTGCATCCTAGAACATATTCTTGGCAGCCACCCACCCTCTCGGGGACAGAACACCCACCCGCACACCCAGGATGGGTGGTGTCTGGGACTGAACGGGTTCCTCTCATTCTGTCCAGAGCACCTCCTATGGGTGGTACTAGGTACTGCATCCAGAGATGCTGGTCAGGCAAGACCCCCTCTTGGGCGGAGCCCAGGCTCCAGGAGGAACATCGAGTGCCCTCATTATAAAATAAGGAATGCCAAGCCCCGAGGCAGGGGAGGGGAGCTGGGCTAATCAGAGTGGTCAGAGCTCTTGTGGCTGGAAGGTCAGGAAGGCTTTCTCTAGGAGGTGGCCTTTGAAGGGAGCCAGAGGTGACGGCTCTAACCTGGGGACAAGAGCGGGGGGGGGGGGGGGGGGGGGGGGGGGGGAGGGGGTGCACAACCAGGGTGATGTGGTTTTTAAAAGAAGAAAAAAAAAAAAAACCTCCTGGCTCCACGTCTAACAGATTTCACCTAAACCAGCCTTGCTAAATCTCAAGCCGCCCCATGAAACCCGTTTCTGTTATAATCTCTCTCTCTTATCTCTTCCTTCCCATCCTTTCTCATTCTCCTCCCCCAAAGGATGGGAAATCTTCAAAGAAAAAGATGTGTCACTGTAAGTATTCAGCCCAAGAAGTGGGCCAGATAAATCATTAAAACACATAAAAAGACAGTGAGTCGTGGGGTGGGGAGCCAGCGCAGGCCGAATAGCCACCCCGGGTGGACGGTGGGCTGGCGGCGCCCAGGGAGCCCCTCCTCAGAGTCCCGGACAGGCTAAGGTTTCACGGCGAGGCCCACCTCTCTGGTTTCTCACCCCAGAGCTGGCTTGGCGGGGGGGGTGGGTGGTGGTGGTGGTGTCCCGGTTCCAGCGGCAGCGGCAGCAGCAGCAGCGAAGTCCCCGGCGCCTGCCGGGCTGGGAAGGGCCAGGCTGAAGGTGGAGGGGGGCCTTTGTGTCTGGGCTGGACATTTGGGGTTCACTTCCCCCAAGACTCACACTGGTAACTGCGGAGTTTCGGTTCTTGCTTTCATCTCTTCTTGAGCTGTGAAAGGAGATTCCCAAGGGGAAGAGGGGATACTTTTTTCTCATGAAAGAAGAAAGCCATGACCGGTTTAAGGAAGTGACCAACTTTTTGAGCACTGTGAGAAAGAACACGCAAGGGTTTCTGCTTTGATTTAGATGTACCCTGGCACGGGACCGGGGGGGAGGGGGGTTGGGGGGTGGTGAGAGGGTCCGACCGCAACCCCAACCCAACGCGTTTCCTTTGGAGGGTGTGGCAGGAGAGCTCCAGCTCTCTGAATCAGACGCTCGAACCCCCCACCTCCCTCCTACTCTGACTCAGACCCTTGAACCCCCCACCTCCCTCCTACTCTGACTCCCCTTATCCCTGCTCTGCTTTTTCATTTTCCTACAGCTTGGGCGCGGGGGTGAGGGGGGTGTCTCACGTCGGCAATATTGACATTTGGGGCTGGGTGATTTTTAGTTTGGGAGGGCTGTCCTGTGCCCTGTGGGATGTTTAGCAGCAACTGCCTAGTTGCTAGGTGCCCTCAGGCATGCTCAATTGTCCCATTGAAGAACCACTGCAGGCTGGTATTGCCTTCTGACTTGGCACCTATTGTTAAGCATATTCTTTCTTGTCTGACCTCTTCCCAGTAGAATCGTTTTGTTCCCTGAAATAAGTGCCTAAAGCCGTGTTTGTCATGGACCTGACACTTCATCAGTATGTTTCCAGATGAGGGACTCTCTCTAACTGTGGGATGTGAGGTTGAGACTGTGTCGGGCCAGCCTCATGGAGTAAAAACAATCGCTGGCTTGCTGTGTGACCCTGGCCAAGTGACTTCACCTCTCTGAGCCTAGTGGTTTCCTTTCTTTGTAAAAACAAGTCCAAGCCTGTGTCGGAGAGTGGTTGTGAGGGCTAGCCATGACTTTGGATGATGGCTGGCACGTAGCAGGTCCAGCTGGGAAAAGAAGCGCACTATAAAATGTACGGCAACACTATTTTGGGGAATCCCAGCGCTCTTCAAATGAAACCAGCCTGCTAAGGGCATTAGTATACCTGCTTATAAGATTAGCCTTCATTTTCACCAACGAGGGTGTGTGAAACATGAAGTTTGTACGATGGAACTTAAGACGTTGAGACATTGTGGAGTGAGATGTTTTAAGAGATTTACGACTCCAGAGGCCCCTGCAGGTCCCAATGTCCTCTGAGACATCTGGAGCCGTGATGCCCAACACGACAGGCACCAGCCGTACGTGGCTATTGATCTCTTGCGATGTGGCGAGTCTGGATGGGGATGTGCTCTAAGTGTAAAATACACATCAGATTTCAAACAGTGCCAAACAAAGAAATATCTCATTATACGTTGCAGTTATAATATTTTTGGAGTATCAGGTTAGACAAAATTTATTATTAAATTTAATCTCATCTGTTTCTTTTTACTTTTTTTCTGTGTTGAGGAGCAAGATGGCCTATATATTTTTTCTCTTGGTGTTCTTACTAGCTTCTAAAAATTTTTCCTTTTATTTTATTTCAATTTCTTTGTTGAAGTAGAATTAACATACGATGCTGTATTAATTTCAGGTGTGCAATACAGTGATTCAGCAATTCTATTCATCACTCAGTGCCCATCCTGATAAGTGCTGCTTTTAATCCCTGTTTCTTTTACTTAAAAATAATGTGGCTACTAGAAAATTCAGCTTTACATATGTTGCTTACTTTACCTTTCTTGGGCAACGCAGTTCCAAGGAGCTGGCAAAAAGGGCAGACTTGAGCCTCCATTTTACAGACCACAAAACTGAGGCTCACACAGTGAAATCCGACCCAGGGGCAGATCCGGGGTCCTCACTACCTAGCACAGGGTTTTCTTTTCCCACGCCCAGGCCACCGGGTACCAGGCCGAACTTAACAGGCCCACGGTGTCCCCAGCAGAGCAGGCATTCTCCCTGAGAACCACAAAGGTGGGGTGGAACCCCTTGATGTCGCCCTCCCCTCCGCAGAGACTTCCCCAGACAAAACAAACAAGCCCTTGGGTCTGGCGAGCTGCAGCAGGGAGCGGAAACCAAGGAAGATCAAAGACCAGCTGGCAGCGCGCCTCGACCCCGGGAGGGAACCCACGGGCCCCGGCATGGGGCATCCGAACGATTGGCTGGCAACTCGTGGCTTTCGGACACTTGCAGCCGCCAGGAGTGGGCAGGGCCCACAACCCGCTCGAGGCGCGGTGGGGGCTCCTCTTGGATCCCAAATCAGAACTTAGAGGGGCGGAGTGGGAGCACGGGGCGAGTAATCAGAGAAGGCTTTCTGTAAAAGTCAGGTCCTGGTAAGATCGGGAAGGGGCAGCGCAGCAGCCGCATCTCCTCTCCCGACCTCAGTTACATCACCTGTAAATTGGAGCCACCGAGCCCTGCCCGGCCCCCGTCTTGGAGGAAAAATAGAGCGGAGCGAAGGCACAGTACTGTGAGCGAGGGCCGCGGTTGTTCTAGAGAAGACAGGACTCGGGAGGGTGTTTGTCCCGATACGCCTCCGCCTATTGGCCAGAGGCCCTTCCCCCACCCGGGTCCCCGAGTCTCCGGCCGGCCGCAGGTCCCCCGACCTGTCGTCCCCGCCGCCCCCAGCGCGGGGCTGAAGACCTCAGCCTGGAGGGGGGCGCTGTGTCTGCCCCGCGGCGCCTGGCCCCGCCCCGGCCCGCGCC
>LNAC01000159.1:2386715-2413381 GCA_002007465.1 Ailurus styani
CGGGATCTTATTACCAGGCCCCCCCCACCCCCAACTCTGGCCACCAGTCCCACAAACCCGCTCCGGGGGCAGCCCTCTCGCCCCCTTTTCTGCCCCACCTACCCCCTCCTCGCCGTCCTGTGCTCTCTCTCCTGACCCCCAACCCCTCCTTTTGCGGTCCCCGCCCTCCGCGCTCACCGAGCCCTCTCTTCAGACTCCTAAGCCCCTTCCCCCAAGATCCTGCCCCTCTCTTTCCAGCCCTCAGCCCCCTCTCCCGAGATCCGGGCTCTTGCGCCCACTGCGCCCCTCTCCTCACCCTGTTTCCCTCTTCCCCTCAGCCCGGCCTCAGTGCACCCGTCCTCACTGCACCCGACCCTCACCCCGCTCCTCTGCAGTCCTACCTCTGTCGCTCTTGTGACCCCCAGACCCTTTCTCCAGGGTGCTGCTCCCCCTTTGCGCTCCTCTCTGGGTCTCTGCTCCTGGGGCTTCGCTAAACCCCTTTCCCCAGATTACCTGCGTCCCTCTCGGATTGTGCCCTGGAGCTCAGCCCCCTCCCGGCCGCGCAGCCTCTGCCGCGCCCTCTCTTTCCCTCCTCTCTCGGGTAACTTTCGGCCCAGGGTCCGGACTCAGGGGCTTCGTGTCCTCCCCGCCCCAGGTGACAGCTTCGCCGTGAGCGCCGCCTGGGCTCGGAAAGGCATCGAGGAGTGGATCGGGAGGCAGCGCTGCCCCGGCGGCAGCTCTGGACCCCGACAGCTGCGGGCGGCGGGGACCGCTGGCAGAGGAACCCGGGTACGATCCCCACCTACCTTCCAGCCCAAGACGGGTCTCCTTACCCACCTGCCCCAACTTTTAGCACCCTCTCGGCCCGGCTTCGAAGTCCAGAATCCCTTTGCAGCTGCCCTCGCTCCACCAACATGACGCCATACCCCCATGTCTTGGGGAGCCTTAGAGCTGGTTCAGGTGACGGTCTCCTGTCCAGCTGGGGATGGAGGGCTGTCTGGGGAGGAAAAGGTCCTAGGTGAGGAGGCGGTGCAGGTCTGGTCTGTGGGGAAGCTTGTGTGTGCTGGGGGGATTTGGGGGCCTGCTCTGACCTCGACCCTGTTTCTGTGGCCAGCATTCAAAGGTGGATTTGGAGGGGGGTGTGCTTGCTAGGAAGACAGGGAAGGCATCTAGGGGTGTCTGGGTGGAGGGCGGGACTGTGCTGGCCTCCAAATGTGTTCCAAGTGTCTGTGGCATTCATCACTACCATCTGCTCAGGAACCCCAGTAGAAGAGGCTGTGATCTGGGTAGCAGAGCCTGGGGGGCACTGAGACCTGGTACCCCTTCACTTGGCCCACAGGGAGAGAGGGGGGTCTCCTGCTGCTGCAGCCGGGGCCCACCCTGAGCCCCCAGTAGGTTGCTGAGGTTGGAGTTGTTCCTGGGGGAGCGGTCGATGGGACAGGGGAGTGAGTGAGTCCAGCCCCAGCTCTTGGCCTGGGACTGGTGCTCACAGATGTCCTCGGAGCTCTGGAACTCTGCACGGGGCTTTCAGATGGTCTGCGTGGAACTCGAGCAAGTCAAGGATCAAAGGATGAATCAAGTTTTTGATGTGACATTTAATTTTTTTTTTTTTTTTTAAACTTAGAGGGGAACGGAGTGAGTCTCAGGTCTGGTTAGTTCTTTGGTCTTGTCCATGGGCTGGGGAGGGGCCTGTGGGGTTTTCAGATGTGTGTGTGTGTGTGTGTGTGTGTGTGTGTGTGTGTGTGTGTGTATTGGGGCTGTGGCACCCGGGCCGGTCGCCCCTCAGTTGCAGGGGCCAGTGCTGGGAGATGAGCCTGTGGATAAAGTTCACTCTTGTGCACGTATGGAATCATTTCTGTATCTGGGAGAAGCCCCCATCTCCCCCTCCCATTGCCTCTCTTAGCTGAGGGGTTTTCTCTTTTCCATTTTTCTCCCTCTCCTGGCTGGGCTGGAATCAGAGCTGCTGTCCCCCGGTAAAGGTCAAAACTGGGGGGGGGCACTGCGGTGGGGGCCCTTTTGAAACAGAACTACAAACTTTCCTTTCTTCCCCCACCGTTTATAGTTTTTGATCTACTTACTTATTTAAAGCCCGGTGAAAATGATCCGATTTAGCCATCTGAACAAACGCATTTGCAGCTCAAGACAGAGGCCAACTGAGTGGATTTCCATTAATCAAGTTTTGGGTTTTTTCAGCCTGTTTATTTTTACAAAGTATTCCTGCAGAATGACATTTATTTGCAGTCCCCCCCTTTTTTTTTCTTCCCTTTCCTCAACTGCCAGGCAGCTTGCTCCATGCTTTAGGGGAAACTTGAAATACAGCGAGGCCTTACTTCAATTGACTTTTATCTTCAAAGCCATAACAAATGTTACCCGCATGTTTTTGGTGGGTCTCCTTGGCATCCAGTCCTGGAGGATGGGAGGGAGGAGGAAGGAAGGAGAGGAAAACAAAAGTCTGTCGTTTTTAATTAAATAGTAGTATTCCCAGCAAGAGGAATGTGAACCAGTAAAAGTTGCCATTGGGGGAAACGAGGGAGGGTGGGGAGGGGGGCCCCAGCTTAAGTCTGTGGCTTTGGTGAAGTCATGGAATTTTGTTGCCTGGTTTCTTCCCCCAGCTGACGACAGCATGGGGTGGTGCTTGCCCCCCTCCCTTCCTCACCCCCTCTCTCAGAGAAACACTGAGGGGTCATTAATGTTTGTTCAAAGCACTTTTGAAGATGTGAGACCCAGAGCCATCAGCGTGACACATGTTGGGTGGTGGAGGGCCAGCCCTGCCATCCAAGATACTAAGGGAAGGGAGCCTCTGTATCCTAGCGAGTTCTGCTTTGGTGACTGGGACCCGGACACCAGGGTTCCTACCAGCCTTGGCCCAGCCACCGAATCTGCAGGGGTGGGGATGGAGAGCCCACCCTGGGAGAGGTCAGGGGAAGCCCAGTGTAGGGGGCTGCACGGTGGGGGGTGTGTGTGTGTGCCCTGATTTCAGGTGGTGCCTGGAGAAATGTTTGTGATCTTGATAGTCAAGCATTTCTGTTACCGGAAAAGATAGTAACTAGGACATCAAACCCATGATTTCACAGATATTATCACTTAGGATGAAGCTAAATTGAAAGAGAGCATTGAAAGTTGATTCCGAGCACACTATTAAGTACAAGTGGCCAGAATTGTGACTGTGGAAATGGAATGCCCAAAGTTTGGGAGACGTGGAGAAATAGTGAATGAGACAGCAGTGGGCAGCCTCCTGCCTAGGTTAATTTCCGTGATCCCCAGCGGCACAGAAAGGGTGGCTGTAGGTTCTTCTGTTAGATTGTCTGGAGGTAGGGTGTGGGCTCCAAGGTCTGCTGGATCCGGGGGCTGGCAGAAGTCCCCCAGCGGCCCCAGGCCTGGCGTAGGATGGTCTCTGCTTCTGCTCTGCCTGGCTTTCACTAAAGTGGCTGGAAGCACATTAGTGGTTCATCCAACATCCTTGCATTATTATTATTGCAATGAACATTACTAATTATTAAGTGCCTGTGTATGTCAAGCACTTTCCTTACATTGTCTCACCCCTCGTCCTAACCCTATAAAGTTGCCACCCGGCTGATGGGGACTCCGTCTTTTTCTGGAGCACTTTCTAGAGAACAGGGGCCATGTGTGGCAAAGGCCTGTGCTAGAACATATGCCCAGAGGGTTCCTCCCTTACTCGTTTCCAGAGAGGTGGCATGCTGACCAGCTGCTGAGTACTTTGGGAAGAGGTGGGTGGTGTGCCAGCAGGAGCAGGAGGGGCCCCTGCTTGCCCTCTTCCTTCCTGACCGGGTCTGAGTAGCTTAGTCAATGCTTAGGGTGGATCCCAGTTGCTTGGAAGGTCCTGGGACGGGAGAGGGTGACCTTGCTGGTACTAACCTAAGCCTGCCGTCCTGAGCATGAAAATAAATGGGCCAGGCCCTGTCACTATAGCTCGCCACCTTCTATAAGCCATTTTACCTAAGCTCATCTGCAAAATGGGTGTAACATCCTCAGCCCTGCAAAATGGGTATAATATAATAACATGTGACCCTTCAAAACGAGTTCAAAAGGGAGAAAGGTACCAGGAGGTTTGCTGAGGCACTGGTAGGGTGGAGATGGGAGCTCAGATGATGAACCCAGAGGTTCCCCCCCCACCCCCCCCCATCGGCTGTAGACGCACTTGGATGGACACGGACTGAGGGCGGGGCTTCAAGGACTCGGGAGCTCAGAGGAGAAAACTAATGACAGACGGTGACAGGTCCAAGTACTCTGAGCAGCGGACAATGAAGTGAACAATTTCCATGCCAGATGACAGTGCGCTAGACACTTCGAAGTTTCAATAAGCCTCATAATCTCAAAGAGATAAAGAAGGAGAGGTAAACACAAAGCTGTAACAGGCAGTTACAAAAGAACACCAACTGGGAAGGCCGGCCTGGAAGATGTCATAGGCTGTAAAGGGTGAAGTCCAAAAGCTTGGTAGAGGGATGGAGTCCCGCCACGGACGTGATGGCAGGGCGCCTGGACAAGCAGAACCCGGGGGCCCCGTGCTCCCGAGGTGTGTACCTGCAGGCACAAACGTGCACGTGTAGGACCAGGTTTGGCCCTTGTGCTCTTTATTGGCAGAGCTGCCTTGGGAATGGGGCTGAAAGCTGCGGGGCCGGCCAGCCTGCCCGGGGGTCGGAGGTGGCACTTTGATTAGGGGGCACCTAGCGCATTTTGGTATTTGGGGAAGTTGGGAGGGCGCAGGCCGTGGCGGGGCCCGTGGGGCCGTGCGGGGCGGGTGCTGGGGCTGGAGGCTGGCTGTTGGCCCGGCTGCTGTCCCGGTTGCCGGATTCCAGGGGAATCACCCTTGAATGATACCAGTTGGCACAATTAAAAGGCCCCATGTCTCCACCATATGGAAAGCGTTAGGCCTCCTTACGTGGTTTCAAAGCTATGTGCCGGGTGGTAGACTTGACATTTGAGGTAAAGCATAAATTAAATATTTGGTGTTTTCAGAATTAAAAGATGATTTGCTTTGAGGCTGGTGGAGGCATCTTCGCGTTCTCCGAGAGGCTCTCTCTGCCCGTGGCACCCAGGACCAGCTCCGTAGCCCCACCTGACAGCTTTCTTTCCTCCGGGGCTGGGGCTGGGGGGACAGACTGGGGAGGCCCGAGCTGGGCAAAGCGCCAGGTGGGGCTTCTGGCTTCCATGAGGGCCGGGTCCCTCCGGATGGCGGGTGGTGGGCATGGGGGTCCTATTCTGAAGGCTTTAATGAATCTCTGTGATGTGGTCTCTGGGAGACTTCGAGGAGCATCTCATTCTGCCTTCGGGACTTTTCTTCTTTGGGAAAGAAGTTCCCCTGAGTCAGGCCCGTGCGTGTTCTAGTCCCTTGGATTCAGCAACGGCCCCTGCACTTTCGAGTTTCCTACAAACTGGAATAAATCCAGGGAGAGACTGAACTGGGAAGCAGGCGTGGCACGTCTGCCGGGGTCCTAGGACTCGGGGCAAGGGTGCATCCCCTCACCCAGGGGGGATGGCCGAAGTGAGGAGGGAGGGTAGGCCCTGGATGGGCAGAGAGGACTCCTCCTCGCACTGGGAGGCTCTGGTACCATCTGCAGGGACCTGACTGCCCCTGTGAGGCCTTAAAACAGCTACACAGAACGTCAGCAAGGAAGGAATCACTTTCGGAGGAATACATCTTCCTTGTGGTAACCGCAGGGCATGTGACGGGCACTCTCGATGTGCTTGATGAATGAATGAATGAATGAATGACGATAGATTAGGCCACCATCACTGCCTCATTCTCTTCCAGATCCTCTTCCTCGGGCAGAAGGAAGAGTGGGATCAGGCCTTTGCTGTCAGGCACTCAGCTATTACTTATGATCGAATCGTTATTCATTATGAAATCCCTAGCTGGGCCAGGCATCGAGGATACAGGGTACGTAAACAAACTGTGGACCCTGCCCTCCCGTGGCTTCTAGTCTGATAAAGGAGACGAAGGAATCAGGACTTACACAGGCGCATCAAGGGACAGGAGCTCTCGGGGGAAGCTGCACGAAGGTGGCTTTTAAGTTGAGACCTGAGAGGCCATGAGGTGTGGGAGGAGAAGGTTGGTAGTCGTGCACGGAGTGACTGTGGGAGGCCCCAGGCTCGCCATTGTCCCTGGGAACTGGGTGCTGCTTGCCCTGGGAGTGTGGACTTCAAGGGGCTTGCAGCCTGTGGGGCTCACAGAGCTCTCCTGGTGCTCAGGCTTTCTGGAAAGCCCTGCACATTAGTGGCTCCTGGCACGTTCGAGCTACCCATCCTCGGGACAGGTGTGTGGGATGGAGGAGCAGGCCGGATGGTCAGCGAGCCGCCCCAGCCAGCGGCATGCCCGTGGAGCTGATGAATGGGGAGCGTCCTGGACTTCGGGGCTCCGGGGGCATTTCTCCAGGTGTTTGGGTGGATCGGTGGTCCCTGCTGCCCTGTGGGGAGAGGAGGGTCGGCCGGAGGGCCGGAAGCCCAGCTGTGGTGGGATATGGGGGCCCGCGGGGTGGGATTGGATTGGTTACTCCGGGCAGAGAGAGTCACCCCAAGGGCGAGGGGATAAGAGGCAGTAACAAGCGAATCCCAGAGAACTGCAGGGACGGTTCCTGAGGGAAGAGGGTCCCTTGCCTTGGTTTACCTGATGTGTCTGAGAAAAAGGAGTGCCAAGGGGCCCTCTGGTGAAGGGATCTGCCAGCACCGGGGAGCCAGGCACCCCACAAACCCCAGCTTGGGGGCTCTTGTAGCCTCCCTCCTTGGCTGTGGGTTCACAGTGTGCTTTGGTTTAGAAACTTTTGGAATTTTTAGGTCGCTTGCTGGATTCCAAAGCAGGCGCTTCCGGCTGCCTCCCTGACTTCCCTTTCTTTTCGCTCACACATGTTCTTTTTTTGTGGCTCTTGTCTCTCACAGACATTCTTTCTCTTCCTCTCGCTCTCTCTCTCCCCACCCTCCCTTCCCCTCTTCTCCTCCCTCTCCCCCTCTCCCTGAGGAAGGAAAAAATTCAGACTCTCACAAACAAAATATCTGCCATTCCATCTGAGGGAGAACTGAGGCAGGAGCCCAGAATATCCTGGAAGAAACGCCAGCGAGAGCTGAAGGCCTCAGTTGTTTAATCTGGAAGGCGGTCTTTGATGTCACCGGGCTCCGTTTATCCTGGGAGGCTGCCTGCTTCTTTACGGCTGGCTTCAGACTCTCCGCGTGAAGAATGGCCGAGAGCCTTCAGGGGCTGGAGGAAAAGCCTGCTCACTCCCCGAAGGGCAGGCCCGAGGATGCTGCCCCTCCTGCCAAGCCCAGGTGGGGTGGAGAACCTTTTCCAAATAAGCATTTCCAGAGACATAAGTAATTCTTTGATAAATTCACGGGGAAGCAGAGGAGGCTGTTTATCCGTGGGGACAGCCGTTGGGGGGCTTTGCAGGGAAAGCTCGGGTCCCTCCATGGGGTGACCCCTGGCCCCAGAAAGGCAGCTCTGGCCACCCTGGGGTGCCCTGGGGGTGCGTTCGTTTGGAGGAACGGGTCTGGGCTTCGCTTTCTGTACCTGTTGAGCAATGTGGGCAGCACCCCGTGTGCGTGGCCTTGTGTGAGGCTCATGCTTTTCAGAGGACACACAGACGATGTCACCGTGGTGTGGCATCACTGCCCTTCTCTGGGCCTGGGATTTTCCAGCTGCAAAGTAGGATAAAGTCATTTATTATAACTTAGCCACCACTAGCGCATTTTCGTCAAGTCCACAGATAGTCCTTCCTCTCTCTGGAGTAGACACTGTGGACCCGTTCGAGGCTAGGGACACATTCGCTCTGCCTGTAAAGCATGGCACTTGTGTTCATGGAGTTTATACTCTAGTAGGAAAAGAGAAGTATTTTTAAAAACAAACGACACAACTTAAGTTGTGATAGGTACCTCAAAGGAGGAGTACTGGGGTGCTTTGAGAACACTGAACGGGGCTCAGACCACATCTGGGTGGCTGTGCCTTCCACAGATATTTGGGTGTGCTTAGTATGGTGTGGAAACCATGAAGCGTATGACATAGTTCCCACCCCACCGAACTTCGAGTTTAGTGGAACTAAACGTTCGCCTTTGCCTCTCATCCGTTTTTCTTATCTTATTGCATTGGTTAGAATCGCCCATACGATTTAATAACTGTTGCTTATTTAGGTAAGAAAGCTTTCTTCAAGCCCTGGCTTGCTAATGTTTTTGAAACATTATTGAATTATTATAATAATTATTGAATAATTATTGAATTTTGTCCAATGCTGTTGGGGTGTTGTCATCCTTTGCTAATAGGACAAATGATTCTGTGCATGATTTACATCACTAGATTTCCTAGCGTTCAACTTTCTTCGTATTCCCAAGCCTAATCCTTTTTTGTCACGAGACATTGCTGTTTTAAAATGTGCTGTATTTGATTTGCTTGTCTTTCACTTGGGATTTTTGCATTGCTGTTCCCATTGGATTGGCTCATAGTTTGGGTAGGTGGATACTGAGCAATGAAGACAAGGTTAGGGGAATGTTAGAGGACACTCTGGGGGCTCTGAGGGTCTCGAGCAGGGAGTGCCAACTGGCCTTGGGTCAGAGGTGGTTTTGGAGGAGCTGTAGGTTTCAGCTCAAAGGTGAATCAGGGAAGGGGTGGTGGGGAGCTAGGCGGGGTGTGTGTGTGTGTACTAGCACTATGAGTGTCTGCTAGATGGGCCAGTAGTGTGTGAGAAAGCCCCGAGTGAAGGGGGCAGTTTGTTTGAGAGGCTGATTGAAGTTCATTCGGCTGAGAAGGGGTCACAGTCTGGGCCTGGGGGCCTTCTCAGGCATGTTATGGACCTTGGTCTTTGTCTAGAGGGAAGACGAGTAGCAGGCCCTGTGTGAGGGGCCAGCAGGGCAGAAGTGGGGGAGCCTTGTGCCTGGGAAGAAGGAACGTGGGGATGGGCTCTCAGTTGTAAAAATAATCTGGAGGATAAAGAGAAGTCAAGTAGCTATAACTTCTGGGCTCAGGGAGAGATTCTGGAATGTCTTCATTGATCTGGGCACAGCTCTTGTCTCTTGGGGGCCATCCAGGGGACCCTTGAGGCCATCAGCAGGTGAAGGACCAGGAGAAGGAGAATAGGGCTTGAGGCAGTATCGTGTGCTGGTTAAAGAGCAAGCACTCTGGAGCCCGATATCCTGGGTTCGAATCCTGGTGACACCATTTTCTGACTGCAGGACCTTGGGCATAGTGTCTAACCTCTGTGTCAGCCAGGGGCCTGGCAGGAAACAGGTGTACTCCAGACAGTTTAAACTAATGGAAACTAACTTCTAAAGGTGTGGGAAGGGTTAAGGGAAACTTCACGGGGTGTCGAGGCACCCAGGGAGCGCTTGGCCCTGGCAAAAGGCCAGGAGGTGTTACCGTCCCGGGGCAGAAAGGGCAGGGGAGGAAATGTTGGATATTTTAGATTTGGATCCCTGTAGCAAACGCAGCTGAGGAAGTAAAAAGGCCAGGCAGGAGCTCTACAAATGGAAGATGAACCATAGTCAGAGACATGGAACAGAGGGAGTGGGGGCTGGGGAGAAATACCCCAGCCCCTCTCCCTGGCGTCCTCAGGTTTCTGCCAGGACCTCCCATTGGCCGAAGCTGGGAGCCAGAGACCAGGAAGCTTCAGCAAATTGGTCTAAGGGGGGGTCAGCTTCCGGGGCACAGAGCAGCATAGAGGAGGGCGGGGAATGGATGGGGTGGGGAGGCCAGTAGAAGAATCAACTCTGGGCCTCGGTTCCCTCATCTGTAAAGTGAGGACGGTAATGGAACCTGCTTCACAAGGTGGTCGTGGGGACTGGGACTGTAAATGGTTATAACTGCTGGGCACAGAAGTGTGCGCTCAATCCAAGTGAGCTACCAAGGTTATAAAACTGCAAGAGACACCAGGCTATGGCGATCTGGGGAGGACTTCCTGAAGGAGGTGGCGTGTGAGGAGGCTCTGAAGGATGGTCAGAGTTTAAAGGGCCAGAGAAGTCATATCAAGGAACATAGCGGGCTGGGTGGGAGACAGGTGGGAGGAGTGGGGACTCGGGGGCCCCCAGGGGGCACACGTCCTGTCTCAAGGAGGCAGCACCCCTCAGCCCCAGCCAGTGGTTGCTATGTGGGAATGTGGCCCTGGTGTTGCCACATCGGAGATTAAGAGAATCCAGCCATCTGGATTTTTATGTGAAATCATTCTAATTAAAAAAAAATTATCATCAACCAAATAACATTTTTAGAAAATAGTTTCTTTGGGTGGACCCAGGCAGCTGGATCTGGCCCATTGTGCCCTGGCTTGTGAGACAAGATTTTGGTGGGGGACATGTATGGTAGTGGTAATAGTGCAGACACGCAAATATGAAAGCTGCCTCGTGCATTACGTGAGGCTTTTCCGTGTGTTGTTCCCCCGTATTGTGCAGATGAGAGATGGGCTCAGCGAATGGGAGTGTCAGGCCCAGTTGGGGAGAGCCGGACTCAGGCTGCCCCTGTGCAGGTGGCGGAGCCCAAGCGAAGGCTGGGGGCTGGGAACTTGGGGACAGCTTGTTTGGGTTTGGCGGAACGCTGTGGGAGGGGCAGGTGGAGTCAGCACGGAGAGATGTGGGTTGGGCCACTTTGTGGACAGCGCTTGTCCATACTTCAAGCTTACATCTAGCATCTTGTATTGGTTCTCTTAACTTCCATTAGACCCGCCTTCTAGTTCGGGCCACGTTGTGCCGGGGCCCCTGGGTGCACACGGAGCTGGTGTCCGAGGCGTGCCTGGCAGACTCTGACTTCTGGGGTCTGACTCCTGACTCTCAGCTGCATGTGTTTCCACCTGGGGAGAGGGGGACTCATCTCTGATCCTCAGTTTCCACATCTGTGGAATGGGTAGAATCCTGGTTCCTAGCTCCTGGAGTTGTTCTAAGAGCGACATGAACTCCTCTTGGCCAATCAGGGAGAGTGAAGCGAAGGTCTCTCCTCTTACAGCTTGTTAATGATCACCCAGGTGCATGGAGAACATGATGAGGAAAAGAGCAGCCTGTGGTGGAACAGGAAGGAGGGGTTCGACGGTGGATTGGGGGGTGACATTGAAGTTGCTGGGACCCAAAGAATAAACAGCCCGGGGAGGAAAGGGACATCTCAGACAGAGGGAAGTACAAAGGCCGTGATGAGGGCAGAAAATCTTCAACTCCCTCCTCAGTGACCCAGGACCAGACTCCAGGCTCTGAGATATTAGGACAGAAATGCACTTTCCAGCAGAGGGGGGTAGGCATTGCTGGGGGTAGGGCGGGGAGGTGGGGGCAGTCTGTTCTCTGTTCCAACCCTGGGACACCCACTACAGGTGATTTGATTTTTTATTGATGTCTGCCCACTCTGGCCGCTCTCCTTTCTGGCTGGATGGGAGGTAGGGGAAGAAGGCGTGGAGCTGATTGGCTGGCCTGCCGTGTGCTGCCCGAGCCCCCTGGCCGTGAGTACTGATCTGGGGCCCTGGAGAAGCCAGGGCAGAGCATAAAGGGGCCCTGTTAGCAAGACGAGCCTGGCCACTCTCAGGCCACAGGTGAGGGCTGGGGAAGACCAGAGCCTCCCAATGGGCTCAGGCCCAAGGATGTTTTTCTAATTCCAGAAGGAGGCCACGCAGGCTGGCAGGCCCATTACACAGAGGCTTGGGCTTGTGGTGGCTCCACTGAGCGGGTTTGGGGGTGCTGCTTCGGGGTGTCACGGCCATGCCCCACCTGGCTTCCCAAGGGAGCCTTGTAGCAGGACAGTTTTTGACCTTGACCCTGTTATTTTATGCATCTTACCCCCTGCGATCTAGAGAGACTTCAAAAGCAAAAAGATGATGAAGAAAATGCTACAGATCAGGAACAAAATTGTTTTTGCAGTGGGCACTGGGGAGACGCCCTTGTTCCCCTGCCTGGAAATTCAAAGGAGTCTGGTGCCTCAGTCGGTCTCGTCTGTGCCTCCTTTTTCAGTGTTCTTTGACTGTAGCCTCAATATGGCTACTAAGCGTCCACTCTGTTCCACTCCCCACGCCGAGCCATCCACGGCCCTCCAGGCCCTGAGCCACGTGTGGCCCGTACCACTCAGTGCTCGCAGCACCGTTAGAAGGCAGGGCTGTTCTCATCCTCGTTTTACCACTGGAGAAACTGAGGCACTAAAGGAGTCTACCTCCTTGCCCAAAGTCACTTGACTTACGAGTGGAATCTTCCAGCGAGATTCCAGTTCAGGTTAATCTGATTTTAGAGCTGTCTTCCATCGTTATAGATGAGATTTTATTTTTTTTCCCCTGTCAGCCATATGTTATAATCCCATTGGTGGGTCATGAAATCAATTTAGTGACCAGCATTTAAAAAAAAAAAAGAAATAGAATAAAAACGAGAGAGAACATTGCCTAATGGAAGGAAGGAAGAGGAAATACTGCTTTGCGTGACTTTTTGTTTAGTTTATAAGCCAGGATATTCATGTCTACAGATAACAGATAGATCAATCTAGATCTATGGCTATCTACCTATACATTTATACCCAAATCCATATATATAGAGGCCCATTCTAATATGTAATTCTTACTGCAGGTAGAGGTGTTAGAAAACACTAACGTTTGGGCACTGGTGCAGGCTCTGAGCCAGAATGCTTGGTTTCAAGCCCCAGCTCTGCTTCTCACTAGCTGTGTGACCTCGGGCAAATTCCCTAACCTCTCTGTGCCAAAGTTTCCTTTCTTAACATCAGGGCCTTTTGGTCCGTTGACTACTGGGTCACAACAGATTCTCTGAGGGTGGCTGGGGGTGTTTTCTTGCCTACCTACTCCCTTTGCTTCGGGCATGAAGAAAACGAGGAGTCCTTTGTGGGTCCCCAAGTCCTCTCACTTGAGAACCAATCTCTGATCAGCAGCTGCCTCCTGGAAGAACAGGTGGCTGAATCTTTGGGGACTGGACAGAGTACTGTGCTGGGAATCCTAAGCTGGGAGTGGCCCTGGCTTGGCTATTAGGTAGCTAACGTGACCTCTCGTGGCCTTCACCTCTGCTTCTCCAAATCCCCTGAAGAAAGGGAGGGTGTTTGGGTTCTATTTTGCCGTGTAACAAATCACTCCAAAATTTAGTGACTTAATCCTTTCACAAGTTGCTTAACATTATGCAGTTTGAGTTGGGTTTGCCAGGTGCAACTTCTCTGTGGCTCTGGCGTGGATGGGGCAGCTCGAACAGCTGGGGGCCAACTGTTCCACTTGGGTCCTCTGCCCAGGGCGTTGGTCCTCCTCCATGCGGCCTCACTACATGGTTAGCTTGGGCTTCCTCATAGTATGGCGGCCTCAGGGTAAGCTGCTTGGTGGCTGCCTTCCCTGGGGTGCCGAAGCGGAAACTGCCAGGCCTCCTGAAGGTGTAGGCCTGGAATTGACAATGCCGCATTCTCTTTGTTAAAGCAAGTCAAGGCCAGGTTCAGGGGAAGGGACTACCTGGGGGCATAAATACTGGGAGGTAGCATTTACTGGGGACCACAAGGCAGTCTAGCAGAGAGGATGGCCTCCTGGAGAGAACCTGTCCAGAGGCTGGGTCGGAAAAGGGACTGCAAGGTGTCCGATGGCTCTGGGGTCCTGGTGCGTGCAGCTGGGTGTGGCAGGAGTGGTCTTGGTGGGATGACAGCAGCGGCGGGACAGGCCTGGCTCGGGAGCGGGCTGAGGGAGCCTTGCATGTGAGCAGAGCACAGGAACGTCCAGGCTCGTTATTTGGAAGAATGAAAATTGTGCAACTACTCCAATATCCGTCACTAGGAGACGGCTAACAAACACGGGGTAACCGTGTCATGGATCTCTCCGCGCCTTGCGAAACCAGGGCGAGTGAGGGTGGGCAGCGGGCTGACGGGAAGGACGCCCTGAAATGCTATTGAATGAGCAAAGCGAGAGCAAAACAGAAGTATAACGTGGTCCCGTTTTTTTGCGGGATACAAAAGTCTATTCAGGCCCGTGTCTATGTATTTGCAGGTGCGCAGGGAAAGATCTGGAAGGATACACTGTCAAAGGCTGCTTCCCTGAGGATTGGAATGGTGGGAGGCGGTGAGGAGAGAAGGAGTTTCACTTTTCACATTAGATGTTTCTACATTGTTTGACTTTTTTTTTCCCCCTGTCCAATGAGCATGGATACTTTTGTATTTTTCAAAAAGCCTGTAGGTTTTAGAAGAGAATGAGAGATGAGAAGGGGATCGCGTGTGTAGGAGATCTATGGAGAGGCTTTGCTGGAGGGGGTAGAGAGAGAAGACAGTGGCCGGAGGGGGCCGTGGGGTGGGGAAGGGCGCAGGGTACAGCGAGGAGCACGTGCGTGATGACCTCCCGCGTGCTGTCTTGGACGCAGAGCCCTTGGGGCCCCCCTCCGCCCGGATGCTCTCTGAGTCGGAGCCTCTCTGTATTGGGTGATGCCTGTCCTGCGTGGATGCTGGAGGCAAGGCAGTTGGGGAGGGGCCAGAGGGGGAGCAGGGCTGAGGCGGGGAGGGCACAGCCCACCTGTAGAGCTGTAGGGACCCTCAGGAGTGGCCCCGTGGAGAAGCCGGCACCTGACTCATGACCAGTCAATGGTTCTGTCTCCTTCTGTGCATTTCCCCGGGGCTGTGAATTCTTAAACCTACAAGTGTGTTTCGATCTTTACTGACAATTG
The DNA here is from genome assembly GCA_002007465.1 of Ailurus styani. Taxonomy (NCBI): domain Eukaryota; kingdom Metazoa; phylum Chordata; class Mammalia; order Carnivora; family Ailuridae; genus Ailurus; species Ailurus styani. The sequence continues at coordinate 2,401,275 of LNAC01000159.1, forward strand.
TGGATACTTGGCCTTTCTTTCAAGACCTGTTAGGACCCTCGTTTTATAACTGGAAGGAAGGAGATGTTAAAAGACCTCGAGATGAGTGCTGTCCGATAGAACTTTCTGTGATGAGGACAATGTTCTGTGTCTGCACTGTAAAGTAGGGGCATCGTTAGCTGCCTGTGGCTCTTGAGCACTTGGGAGGTGGCTTCTGGGCTGGAGGAGCGGGATTTTCAATATATTGTATTTGAATTCATTTCAATAGCCTCATGCGGCTAGCGGCTTCCCCATGGAGTGCATAGCTCTGGACCATCGGGAAGGATCCAGGCCTGTGAGGCATGAGGCTAGTCCCCATCCTGAGGGTGGTCAAAGGAGTTATCTGCAGCAGGTGCTGGTGGGCAGAGAGCTCGGCCCCCAGACAGCCCTGGTGAAACCCTTCTCGGGGTGTTTCCAGACCCCGCTCCTTGGAGGCACGGCTTCCCTTCAGCTTGAAGGCGTGCAGCCCCACTGGTCATCGCTGTATCAGTGAGGCGAAGGATCATGGGGTCCTTCCAGGTGGATGGCTTGGAGCACCTTCTCCTGGTTCATAAATCAGGCTTTCCTGACCTTCTTAACCTCGGGCAGAGGGAGCATGGCTGCTTGCCATCTCGCTTCTGGGGTTTTTGGGTGAGGACCTGTCCCCTTGGGCCTGGTGTGTGGAGCTGGGAGGCACAACCCACTCCTGGGGCAAGGCAGAGAGGGGCCAGCTTTTCTCCAGGAGGAAGAGCCAGAGTTTAAGGTCTGCAAAGCCCTCCTCCCAGCCTTTGGTCCAGCATTTAATATTTACATGAAAGCTGGCCGGGGTGAGCACTAATATGATGGGGCGGTGGAGGCCAGAAGGCAGAGTCCAAGCAGCTGGTTCTATGTGGCTCACCTTTTGCCCAGCTTGGCATGTGGCAGGTGCTCAAGGAGCCCTTGCTGAGTGGCTGAGGCTCAGACGGGTTTGGTCTGCGGGCAAGTGACCCCAGAGGAGCAGGAATTCAGGGTCCTGTCCCTCTACCTCCCCACCGAAATGAAGTAATGCACTTGGTAAAAAACAAACAAAGACATTCAAAATAGTACTAAAGGCTATGTAACAAAAAGGAAGCCTCCTGCCACCTCTGCTGCTGGCCTCCCAGTGCCCCTCTCCCCCGTCCTCGGCGTGCTTCCCGCCTTGCTGTGTGCGTATGTGCATCCTTATCCTCACCTAGACAGCAGAAGCCCTCTTGGCCAATAGGACTAGTATTTGTAGGTTAATTGAAAAATGGATTTGAGGTGGGGAATCATGAAAAGTTGATAGAGACTTTGTGACCTTTCAGTTGACTGTCACAATCTGGTTCTGCATCTTGTTTTGTTAACAGTGCATCTTGGAAATCAGACCTTATCAGTACATTGAATCTTTGTTGCTTTTCGTGGCTCTCAAGCCTTCCATTCTAAAGATGGACCATAATTTATGGCAACGACTCCCTATCGTTGGAAGCTAGGGTGACTTTGGGGCTCGTGCATGTAGTCCTCCTAGATGGATGGCGTGCATTCCTGTAACTCTACTTTTGCACGCACACCCCTGCTCTGACACACACATGGCACCCCCTGGTGTGATCTCCAGGGCTGGCTCTACTACTTTCTGGCAAAGGCAGAGCTCCTCCCCTGGTCTGGTGTCTTCAGAATTCAGGGGGGCCATGGGTTCAGGGTGGGTTTTGTGGTTAAGTGAGCGTGACCTTCCTTGGTGTGGATTGGTCAGGATCCCTTGGGTTTGCATCAAACATCTCCACTGTTTGATAAAAGATGTGTTATTGGCCTGTTCGGAGGCCTGGGAGGCCTGTTCGGAGGCCTGGGAAGTTCGGAGGGTAAATCGAATCCAGGGATGCTGGATCCCAGAGCTCCAACTCTGTCCCAGGCCAGTAGTCTGTGCCTTCAGCTCTGCTTTCTTTGGGGTTGGCTTCATTTTCAGGTACAGGCTCTCCCCAGGTGGTGGCTACTTGGCACCCAGTCCGGGCTACCATTCCAGGCTGGAAGAGAGTCGTTTAGCCTGATCCCAATCTGAGCTGCTGTTGTTTTTGGCTTGGGTGGCATGACCATCACAGAATTAATCCCTCCATCTCTGATGGTCCTGGGTCAACGTGGTCATCCTGGAGTGGGGCTGGAATCAGTCTCAAACCTCAAGGGCTGAAGGGGAGAGGTGGGTGGTTCCCCAGAGAAAAAGCGCCTGGGAAGAGAGAGCTGTGGAAGGCACACTGGAGGGAGGGGGCCAGCATCTGTGTCCTGTCTGGCCTCTGGAGTATAGCTCACTGACGGCTGCTCCTGTCAGCGGCCGGAGGGCGGGGGTGGAGCCAGAGCAGCCAGCAATTAGCTGATTCTCTGCCGTTGCATCTCGGAAGAGTCCTGGTCCTTTGTCACCTCCTCCAGGGAGCCCATATGGGTCACAGCCCTCCTTTCAAGCACCTCGCTTCTAGTGATGATGATCTTAACCTTCAAGGAGGCTATAACAAGACCCTTTCAGGAATCTGCTAAATCTGATGGTGTCATTCTCTTCGAATGAAGGCTCTCACACTTTTAACTCCAATTTCAGGGCACCCATAACCTCCCAGTTAAGAACTTCAACCTTATTTTGTATGGCTTTTTTGTTTTTAGCTTTATTATTATTATTATTATTATTATTATTTCTCACATGGATCTTCTCCTAATTCCATGGGCCACAGAGCTTTGGACCTGGCCTTAGGATCTGGGTTTATAGGAACTCTGTTGACTGTACTGTTAGTGGGTCTTAATTTCCTCACTTGTAAAATGAGAAAAGAGAAGTTCCCACGTCTCGGAGTTGTTTCGAGGATTAAAGGAAATAAGGCATGGAGCGACTTAAGGCTTGGCATGCAGTGAGCACTCAGTAAACATGTTCGGTAGCTCAGCAAGGGTGTCCAGAGCTGCCGATAGGTTCTGGAAGATTCCCGGGAACCCCACTCCATCTCTTGGGGCCCAACACAGCACCTGGAAGGGGCTTGGTTGCTGCCTGGTGGACAAAGGGGTTCAGAGGGAACATCTTTGTTTGCTGAGGAGTTGCTGGGGCGATTCAGCTCTATTTCCATTTGGGAAAACTAAGGCCCAGGAGGCTTCCGTGACTCATCCAGGTGTCTTGGGGATAGTTTGGGGTGATTGTGGGGACCTTTACATTCTGACCTTAGGACACCCCTCACTTATTTTAACGACTGTGTCTCCTGCCTGGCCAAGGACCGCCCACAGATGGCGGTTCACCTGTGCATGACAGGGGTTGAAGGAGTTCTCCTATCCCAGCAAAGCCCCAGCCAGGGGCTCCCCTGCCGGCCTGGCTGGACCCCAGGCCTGGGGGGCGGGTGGGTATTGTTCTGTAGAAAGCCGAACTGCTGCTCTGCTTTGAGACTATTAAGACACAAAGTCCCTGTGGTTAGCAGCAAATGAATCACAGCATTAAAGAGGCCACGTCTGAGTAGACATGACTTCATGAGCTTGTCATATAGTCGGCCCCTACCATGTTTCTTTCACTCTCCAAGATTTTTGACTTTCAGAAAAGGAACCTCAGATAGAGTTACCCAGTTTTACAGAAATATTTTTACTGGGCAGAAGATTGCTTTATGGCGAGAGCCAGTTATTTGAGGAGACAAGCAAAGAGCCCTTTATTCTCACGTTCTGTGGGAGGAAAATATTATGCTAGGAAGCCCGCTTCTCGGACGGGCCGTGCGAGAGGCTGGGCCGCATTTCTGGAACTGGGAGTGGGCAACAGAGATGGTGCGGGGGCCCGGGGGGCTCCCGGGCAGGCACCCACCTTCTCTTAACCCTCCCCTGAGGATGTTGGGCAGAAGGCAGCCTAAGGTCACAGAGCAGGGAAGGGCGGCGGTCAGAGCTGGCTCGGGGGCCCGGGGGTGTGTGGCAGAGAAGGAGAGACCCTGGGGCGGCCTACCGGTGTGTGAGGCCCCCGGCTGCAGAGACCGCGGGCCCCGGTCAGAGCCGTCCGTGCCATCGGCGAGGTGTGCGACTCGGGGCCTGCAGCCGTCGGGGCTGTCGCCTTCCCACGGGTAAAGCAGGCTTGGGAGTAAACGCCCAGCATTTCCTCGTGCACTCGACCCATAGCGTCCACGGTGAGGACGGGAAGCGGGGAGACCGGCCTCCTCCCTTCGGTCCACATTCCAGAAGCAACTCATCGTGCCTCTTCCTTTGCTGCTGCTGTCGAGGGCAGCGGGCCTCTCTCCCGAGTCCTGAACGGAGACTCCTGGTCCGATAGAGCAGTCGTGAGGGATTTGAGATCTGGGCCAGCGCACCCCTTTCGAGATGTACGGGCCTCGTTCCTTGAGCTGGTCCCTATTTCAGTTCATGGAAGGGACTGTTCTTGCCTGGAAATCAGGGCAAACGAGAGTGGCTTTATGGTCCTCAAGGAGGACGCGTTGGACCATCGTGGATGGAGACTTCGTTCTCCCCTCCCTCCTCGATGCGGAAGAACAACGCCTGCCAGAAGCTTTGTTTGTGTCTGGAGCAGCCGTGCATCCTCGCCCCTTCCTTGCTGCCGACCGTCATCCCTTCTAAGTGGGGCGGTTGGAGAGGGCTGATGGATGTCGTTCTCTTCCTCACCTCCCTGGCGTTATTTAGAATGTGAGGGAGAGTTTATCTTGTTCTTCAGGAGATTTATCGGTTTGGCTTTGGAATGACATCCAAGTTTACAGAATGGAGTCTGGTGCCCAGGGCCTTCTGGTAAATATTTTGGGAAGTTGGATTCCACTGGCATCATGGCCCGGGGCTTGGGGCATTGGGTGCTTACCCGTGGCTAGGGGCTCGGGCTTGGACCGTTCTCGTACAGCGCCCCGCACACCGGCCCGTGGTGCATCTCGGCACGCAGAATCCCTGCCTCTTAAAGGTCCGAGGTGCTGTGCCTTCCGCTGGGAGTCCTCCCGTTGCTCGTTCACTCCCTGCAGACACACCCCATCCTTCTTTATCCTTGACACCCTCGAGTCTTTCTTCTTTCCCCTGAAACCCCCATCATTCATTCACCGACTTCCCCCCTACAAAAGTCATTCTCCAAGTCTGCCCCCTTCCTCCCTAAAAGCCTTCCCGACGCTTTGCCGACACCTCCTGGGTCCAAACCTGGGTTAGCCAAGTCACACAGATGGGCCCTGGGCAAGATCCATATGCTTTCCAGCCTCAGTTTCTGCATCCATAAAATGGGCTGGAAATCATAAGACCCCCCCTTCCCTCCTCTTCTAGGGTGACCATGAGGATGAACAGGAAATGGGCGGGAAGGCTCAAGGCCATGTGTGCTGAAGGGTCTGGCACATTTTTCACTCCCCTCCACTCCCCACTTTAGATTATAAGCTGTTCGAGTAGAAGCCAGTTCTTATTCCTCTTTGTGGCTCCTTGAAAGCATCTTAGCCTGTGTCTCGTCTGCAGTAGGGCCTAAGAACAGTAAGTGGAACTCACTGGCTAGGAGGGTTAGTGAATCTCCCAAGGGTTCCTTGGATGGAGAAAATCTCTCAGAGCTTGATTTTCAAGGTTCTGGGGAAGAGAAATAGAATTGCTTCAGCAGGATGGTTAGAACGCTGCCCTCTACGGTGGCCATGAGCTTCACATGGCTGTTGAGCATTTGAAATGTGGCTGGGCTGGATTGTGACTACTGCGGAGCTTTCAAAGGCTTCGTATGGTAACACAGGATGTAGAATTTCTCATGAATTATTTTTGCCTTGATGACGTGTAATGATAATACTTTGAAAGGGCAATATTTTAGATGCATTGGCTAAATTACATGATTAAAATTAATTTCATCTGTTTCTTTTTCTTTAGTATGGCTACTAGAAAATTTAAAACTACGTATATGGGTTGTATTTGGCTCCTATTGAGCAGCTTTGGTCTAGATTCTAGACCATTCTCGATGGTGATATTGTCCCCAAGTAGGCAAAAGTTGGTTCTAGGGGCTGTGGTGGGGGCAGAGGTAAAAAGTTCTTATTCATTTTAAGTATGAAGCACAAATACACGTATCGGTGTACATAAATAGTTACACAGGATATTTGTGGTATTAAAATGTCAAGTGATTAGGAGAGAAAAGTTTAAGGAAGCCCTGTGTGGGCCAGGGGGCAGGAAACAAGGCCTGAGAAATGCTGCTCCAGGGACAGCCAGACCTGAGTCACATGCTGGCTCTGCCTCATATCAGCTGTGTGACCTCAGGCGAGTTCCTTAACCTCTCTGTGCCTGTTTCCTCATCTGTAAAATGGGAGGAGAAACAGTCCTTATCCTGCAGAGCTGTTCCATAGTTTAAAGGTGAAGCACTGCTCAGTACCCAATGAATAGGGCAGTTACTATTGTCAATTCGTATTCGTATGTGCCACTGAAGGCACAACAGGGGGGCCTTCCACTTCCAGAACTTACACAGTGGCCGGAACGTCCGATCGCCTGATTTTCGGTCTGGAGATGCGTTGCCGGGAAGACCTTAGCGTCTGCACAGCACGTTGTACTGAGCGCGGGATGTGGCTGGAGGGTGTGTGCGCACTGGGCGCCCCCATCCCCAATCACACGAGCAGCGCGCCGGGCACTGGGGTGGCGGGTTCCACGCTGACGGCCGGTCCTCGGTGGCCTTGGCTGAGTTCGCGGCAGAGGCTCAGGGCAGCCCCTCCTGGCCAGGCGGGCGTCCAGCTGTCAGGGCCGGACTGGGGCTGTGCTGGGCATCCCCTCCCTGGGGCTGCCTTCAAAGGGAGAGGCAGCGGGAAGGTGGAGGGGGAAGGAGGGGCCGCCCCCTTGACTGCCCGACACAGACAATTGGATTAAAGGTCCCTTTCAAGGCCTTGGAAATTGTTCGTGACACGGACCCTGGCCTGGGGACTGCCGCCTTGTAATAACCAAACCAAATTCCCTCTTCTGAGATCAGGTTGAGAGGCACAGATGCCGGCCGTGCCTTCCGTGTGAGGAGGTGGTGAGCCAGGCCGCTTGGCAGGATGGCGAGGTTGAGGAAGGCCTGCTGGCCGCTCGGCCCCCTGGATCCCCCACCCCCAGCCCAGAGTATGCACACGTGATGGCTTTGGGGGGCGCAAGTGGGGGCTTTGGGAGTTTCAGGTGACCCGGAGGCCTTGGGAGCCAAGTGCTTGACCCCTGCTCTCAATGCTGCTCACACACCCAAACATAATCCGTCCCAAACGGCTCTCTCCGTCTTCCTGGGAGACCCATGACCAGCCCTCCACTCACCTGTGGCTCCGTTTGGAAGCTGGAGGGCATTCCCCAATCTTCCTCTCAACCCTCAACCTAGTAGCCAGCAGATGGACAACTTTTGTTAATTCTGTGACTAAACGCCTCTCAGATTTGTCCGCTGCTCCTCACTGTCCCTGTCTGGTTGAGGCCACCATCACATCCCTCCTGGAGGATTCCAAAGCGAGTGATGTTACCTTCTGTAGTTCAGCCAGGCTGACCTTACAGGACACATTGGGATTTTACAGAATAATCCCTGCTGTGCCTTTCTGCAGCCTTTAGAAGAATGTCAGATGCTTCCCATAGTCTACAAGACTGAGTACGATTGGCCCCCTTCCCACCTCTTGTCTCCCACTGCCTTCCCCTCAGTGCCTCGGTCCCAGCCACTCTCGTCCTTTTTGAACACACCCATCATGCACCAACCTCAGGACCTTTGCACATGCTGTTCTCTCTACTTGAGATTTTCTTCCTGATACTCTTTGCCTGGTTCTTCTTTACTCACCCTTCAGGACTCAACTACCACATCACCGCCTCAGAGCTGCCTTCCCTGAGGCCCCACTCACAGTGGTTTCCTTCCTTGCTGCTGTTCCTTCTAACACTCAGCTCCTTCCACTTCTTGGGGGTGCTTATCACCATTGGGCATTAGCAATTTATTCATGTGGTGATTGAGTTACTGCTCACCTCCCACAGGAACATCAGCTCCCTGGCGTCTGGGGCAGGTGCTGTTACTAACCCTTGCATCTCCAGGCCTACCACAGTGTAGAATGGGGGGCGCCTGGTGGACCAGTCAGTTAGCCTCTGACTCTTGATCTCAGCTCAGGTCTTGAGCTCAGGGTCGTGAGTTCAAGTCCCGCAGTGGGTGTGGAGTCTACTTAAAATAATAATAATAATAATAATAATAACTTGCCTAATGGAATTGCCTTGCTGTGTGCTTTGGACACAGTCCTTTCCCACTGGGCTTCAGCTAGACTGTCTGTACATAGTAGGTGGGGGTAGCCGGACTCAGTCACTTCTAAGTGGCTTCCATCTTGGATAGTTTTGGGAATTAACCAGTGATATTTCTTCGCCCTGTCTGGTAGTTGGGGCTGGCTGAAAGGCTGGGTATGGCAGGGTCACGTGCCCCCCCTCCTTTGTGCTCTAGCCAGGCCGGGGCTCATGGGGTCTACTGTGGGACCCCAGGAAAAGGGAAATCTGTGTGTCAACTAGCTCATCGGTAAAAATGGGTGCTTATCACCACCACCATGGTTCTTCTTAACCAGCCTGGAGGCAGCGTGGCCTTGGGCTTGAGCGAATGAACCTCTGAGTCAGGCAGAACTGGATCCAAAGCCAGTCTCTACCCAGCCCAGAGCATGCAGAGGTTAGAAGGGGTGCTGATGGGCTGTTGGGAACAGGGTAAGAGAATGGGCTCTGGGATCAGAGGCACTGGGATCCTGGGCCTGCTTCCTACCAGTCATGTGACCTCAGGCATCGTTCCTGATCTTTCTGAGGCCTCAGTCTCCTCCTGTAAGATGGGACTACGGGCTGAACCTCCACCTTGGAGTTGGTGTATGAGTTCAGTAAGATCTTGCATGTGAACCTCTGTGGCCTGGTGTAGGCCAGGTGCTCAGTAAACCTGCTTTTCTAATGACTATACATATTCCCTTCAAAAACTGCTTCTTGTGAGGGAGAAGGAAACACAAGAAGCAAAAGTCTTTCTGGAACTTTCTTTACCCCATGGAAAGGTCTTTGTTATCTCCTTCCTTGCCAGAAAACCCCCACCCCTACCCTTCAGCCTCACCCTGTCCTGGTCCCTCCATTGTCCCCTGCACCCTGTCCCTCCATTGTCCCCTGCACCCTGTCTGGTCACCAGGTGACTCATTAAGGACTCCAGCAGGAGGGTTGGTGTGGAGAGCCCCTTATGCTGAAATTGGCCTGTGGCTGGGTGGACAACTGTGTGAACCCTGTCCAGGGCCCGAGGGTGACAGTCAAGGGGACAAGGCGAGGTGCGGTTTGGAGGCTCCGGACCTCCATCCTCCCCTTGACCTGGCCTGCCGCATGAAGGCGGGTGCCGGCAGGGAACAGCAGTGTTCTCTGGGGTCAGATCAGCATGCTGCCTGCTCTCTGCCCCACAGACCTCCCCTCTCGGAAGCTCATCTTGGCTCAGGTCTGGGACAGGGTCCCGTCCTCATAGCCCCTTGGAATCTGAGACCCTCTGCAGATGTCAGCTTCCTGGGGGATTAACGCCCTCTCTGAGCGTCGCCTCTGAGTCCCGTGGAGTTTTTCTGGCAGCTGTTCCCAAGACGGCCTCATGTGCGTCAGAATAACCTGGGGAAATGAAGCGACCAAATAACTTGTGGGTTCAACCCCTGGTGAGTCTGATTCAGTAGGTATGAGAACCATTGTGGAAACAAGCCCATATCAGCTACAGGGGCTGAGAGATGGGAGGGGTGGTGACCCAAGGAGTATCAGGGTGCTGTCACCACAGATGGGGAGGGGTGCCTGGCTGCATGAGCCACAGCTGTTAACTATATGTCTGGGGGACAGCCCAGGAGTCTCTTTTTAAAACACACACATATATGCGTGGAGGTATAATACATGCATCTTGCATCTTGGTACATATTCCTTTCTAGATTTTTGTTGGAAGTAGGCATCCTTACTCCCATTTTCCAGATGGTACAACTGAGGCTCCAAGTGATAGGGTCCCTTCTTCCAGGTCAGTGTTGAGCAGTGGAGCTCGAGATAGGATCCAAACTCAAGACTGCTGTGCTCATCCTGCCTCACCACTGCTTCTCTTAGGACTCAGTGTTCCTGCCTGTCAAATGGGCACACTCCACTTGCCTTGGCCCCCTCCTGGGTAGATAGCACTTCAGAGCAGGACTGAGGATTGGGAACCCGTGTGTGTGCGTGTGTGTGTGTGTGTGTGTGTGCGCGCGCGCGCGCGTGTGCGTGTGTGTGTGTGTGTGTGTGTGAGTGAGTCAGACACCCCTCCCGACTGAGGGGTGAGCTCCTTGGAGTCAGGGCTTGGGGTTGAGGTGGCCTGGGAGGGCCTGTTTGGTTTGGTTGACATTTCCGAGAGATGCTGGGCCTCACTGGTGCCCTAGCTGAGCAGACACAGCCGTCTCCCCCCAGGGACTAAATTTAGGATTCCTCGGCTCTTGGCTGGGCCTCCTCTTGTTTTTGGAAAGTCTCCATTTTGTTCCTCCTGCTGCCTGCGGGCGGCCGGAGCCCAGCCCCAGCCAAACGACTGTCCTGCCCGCTCTCCACTCACGCTCTGGCCTGAACTGATCTTGTCGGAGTTAATTAGCAGCTGGTCCTGCAGGCCTGGCCTCCAGCAGGCAGGAGGAGCGGTGCTGGGGGGGGTGGGGTGCCAGGAGCCAGGGGGTCCCCGCCCCACACCCCTGCTCGCTGCCGCCCCAGGCGGAGGCCCTCTGGAGGGAGGCTCTGGGGTTTTCTTTGGCACATTGAGCAAATGGCTCCCTCTCCCTTTTCTTCTGAGCCCTGTAAAAATAAAAAGTTAAAAGACCCTCAAGTTTGAACAGTAAAACCAAATACATGAAACCAAGCTGTTTCCATGTGGGGGCCAGGGACTGTGAACACCCAAGTTTGAAACTTCCTCTTGCTGGAATTTATGGAAGCCTTGGAAACTTTTCCTTTTCCCTTTAAACATCAGAATTGGCTCAGGGCATTCTTTAAAAGCATAACCCTGGTGTTGCTCACAGCTTGATTTAATACAGCTTGAGTACAATAGTAACTTCTGAACGGGGCTCTCTTCAGAGAGCAGGAAAGGTGTTTCATGACACCAGTCACGGGCTTTTTTTTTTTTCCCCTTTAGCCAAGAAGTATATTCTAAGATTTATTAGATTCTCCACTGCCCTCCCCCTAGTAACCCAGATTTTTGCTAGAAGTGAAGGAAACTTGCTCAGAACAAGTTCTCTAACTAGGGGCTGGGAGACACGGAGACCAGTCCTCTGGGGAAACTCGGGCGCTGAAATATTCCCCCCGTGCCCAGAGGCTGGCTGGGTTCACAGTCAGGCAGTTCACAGACCAGAACCGCTCAGGGTCCGAGCATTAGGAGCATCAGCAGGAGGGTAATTGTGTAACTGGGAGAAGGGGGCGAAGTGTGGGGGTGGGATGTTGCTGGGGACGGTCAGCGTCCCTGCAAAGGGAGTCTGGTCTGGGCTCCGGGGGACGGGTTTGCCGGCCTGTATTTCTGGGAGGGGGCGTTTGGAAAGACAGCGGTGTCGTGACAGTATTCCCCGAGAAGGAAGGCGCGTTCCTGATCTGCCTCTGCCTCAGTGGTCCAAATCTCATGTCTGATGGGCGCCCTCCCAGGGCTGTGGGGCCCGAGTTTGGCTCTTAGGGAGCTCAGGGGGCTGCAGAGTTGGGAAGGGGGTTGTGTGCTCAAAACAGCAGGCCTAAATGTCGGTGTGGTCACCATTGGTTGCCCCCCTTCAGAGAGAGGGCTTCTCACAGGAGCGGAGACGTTTGGCAAATCACGCCAGGGGCCGGTGCCAGGGGCATCTGGTGGGTGGAGACCAGGATGCTGCTGGATTAGCCTCACAACAGAATTATCTGGCCCCAACAGCACCAAGGTTGACAAACCCTGCTATGGTAGAGCATCTACCAAGTCCACCAAGTCCACTCCTGGCTTCTAGAAGGTTCTGAGGTCCCGAGATGGGTTGCTAGCTGCTGGGCTTATTCCCACTTTTTGTTGAAAGCTGGGACTGTGTGCTAATTTGCCGTCACTCATCCTAGGGCCCTGCCTGGGCCCCGGACAAATGGGTAGCTTGGTGGCTGGTGGGTGTACTGACTGCTAGACATGCCCCAGAACAGAGCTTATAGGAGCAGCTACCCCTACCACCCTACCATGGGAAGGCATTTGGCCATCCCCTCCCACCCCTCCCCAACCCAACCCCTCCCCACTCCTCCCCAACCCTCCC
>LNAC01000159.1:2413571-2438219 GCA_002007465.1 Ailurus styani
CCCACCCCTTCCCAACCCTCCCCTCCCCTTCCCCAGGCAGCAAAGAAGAGGCAGACCCCTCAGTGGTAGTAATTCCTGGTTTAAATATTGACAGCTCCCTACAGTTCGAGTCAAGGGTCCGCAGCTGGGCACTGCGAGCTGCAGAGGGGCTGGCTCAGCACCCCTTTCAGGAAGAACCCAGTGTAGTGGGAGTTGCAGACAGGGGTTTGTGGGAAAAGGTGTAAAATATTCCAGAGCAGAACAGGAGCTTAAATCAAAACCTAGTCGCCTCTTCCAGCTGAGTGACCTTGGACAAGTCACTGAATTTCTTGATCCCTTGGCCCTCACTTGTCAATGGACATAGTAGGATTAACTTTCTAGCAGGTTGCTGAGTAGGCAGAATACTTCTTTTTCTTTTTCTTTTCTTTTTTTTTTTTTTTGCAAAATATGTTTTCCTAAGTCATTCTTGATCATGGTAGTGGGTGTAACTGAGTGTCTAGGGGTCTTAAAGTTCACCTCTATCTGGGGGCATTCAGGTGGGCTGCATGTAGGAGGTGGCAGCTGCCCTGACTTAGCAAGGTGAGTTTTTCCTGTTTTGGTTTTGCCTTGAGCTGCTCGCTCTGGTGAGGATCTGTTTTCCTGACCCATGGCATTTTTTTTTTTAAGATTTTATTTATTTGACAGAGAGAGAGGGAGATCACAAGTAGGCAGAACAGTAGGCAGAGAGGGGAGGAAGCAGGCTCCCTGCTGAGCAGAGAGCCCGATGCGGGCCTCAATCCCAGGACCCTTAGATCATGACCTGAGCCAAAGGCAGAGACTTAACCCACTGAGCCACCCAGGCGCCCCTGACCCATGAGCATTTTGCTTTCTTTCTTCTCCTGTTTTAGATGGGGTGACCCTAGTTGTTGGAGCACATAAACCTTGACGTTGGAGCGGCTCATGATGCTAGAATTTTATTTATGACTCATGTACCAGTGTAAAACAGGTATCTTGTTTGGAAGATGACTTGCCCAGGCAGTGACTGAGTGGCCCAGGCTCCTTCCATCTTGTAGCTCAGGTTCTCCAAATCTGCTTCCATCTGGCAGAAGGGGGATGAAAGAATGAGAAAACTACTCACTCCTTAAGATCTCTGACTGTGAGATCACATGATCCCACTCCAATGCAAGGGGTACTGAGAAATGTTGTTCTGTCTGGGCGGCCACCCCCAGCAGCAACCCCATACTGTGGAGGGGGGAGCATGACTCTTTGGGGGCAGGTGTCTGTCTGTCACAGCCTGTGTCCTCTGCAGGGTCTCTTGGTAGCCTGGGCCTCTTTTCCTGCTGGTTTTCTCAGCTGACCATGTCTAGCTCCATGTTCCAGAAGCTTCTGCCTCCATTCCCATGTAGAGTGGCATAGCCCCTGGGGAGCTGCTGGCATTTTTCTGGGAGATTCCCACCCAGGTTCTGATTGGATGCCCACACCACATGCACTTCTCGCACTGCTGTGGCTGGTTGGCAGATTCCGAGTACCATCCCTCATGGTTCTGAAAATACCCAGGAGGCCTCCCCAGCAGGCCTGTGGTCCCCCTGGATAGCCTGGGAGCTGGCTGGGCTATTGCTTTCATGATGCCTCATCCTATCAGAGGTGGCTTTCATCTCTGGGAATGCCAGTGTCTCTGTGTCACCCTGGAGAAGTGACTTTGTGTCCATCAGCCCCATCTGTAAAAGTTAAACACATGCTCCAGTAAAGCCCTGGCCATCCTGAGGGTCTCTGGAGTCCCTCACTGTGCAGTCTAACCTCACAACACACACACACACACACACACACACACACACACACACACACGCATTCTGACTGTCCCATGGGATGGGTTGCACCTGCCTTTGTAGGGCTCTCCAGGTTGGTTTTCCATTTTTATTTGTGGTTTGAGAACATATCCCATTTTTTGGGGGGATCTAAAGAGACCTGAGTGTTACAACCCCATGATGGGTTCTCTTGATGGCCTTCACCTCCCCTCGTGTGCTGGCTCATAGCTCATCCCTCCCCGCGTGTGCCAGCGGAGCCCAAGTGGAGGGCGGGGCCTAGAGCTTGAGGGGGTGCCTTCGCCAAGGCAAAGCCTGCATCTTTGGGAGGCCCTCCCTGCATCGGGCACCGGTACACACAGGGAAGGCAGTGTGCGGGCTTGGGTGAACGTGAGTGACAGCACCCGACACAGCCAGAGGGCTCGCCCCCTGCAGCTTGGCTTCCCGACGGGTCCCTGGCCAGGGAAGATTCGGAACAGCCGACAGCACCAGTTTAGTTAGTATGTTTTACTCCCTTCCTTCTGGCAGAGATTGCAAATGGGTGGGCTGAATCTAGCCCCCCTGCATGTTTTATTTGACTGATTTAATTGCAATAAAAAGGGATCAATGCTTAAAAATGGAGGGTTTCACTTAGAAGTCCAGATTTTTGACTCCTTTTTGGAAATTGGAAAAGCTGATAATACTGGCATCAGCTTCGTAGGCCGGCAACAGTCAGTGGGGGTGGAGTGTGGCTGGGCCTTTGGACACGGTGTACGCCTCCCAGAGGCCCGTGGCACCCGCCAATCTGGTTTCTTTCTCTGTTTCTCTCGCTTCATCATTGTTCTTGCACATGTTTTCCTATAGAAATATGTTTCTTCTTGTTCTCTCTCTTTTTTTTAAGATTTATTTATTTATTTTCAAGAGTGAGTGCGTGGGGGGAGGGGCAGAATGAGAGACTCTTTAAGCAGACTCCCTGAGGACCGAAGTGGGGCTTGATCCCTCCACCCATGAGGTCATGACCTGAGCCGAAACCAAGAGTCATAGGCCCAATTGACTGAGCCACCCAGGCATTCCAAGATATATTTCTTTTTAGTAACTTTTTCTAGTTCTTGCAAAGAAAAATAAAATTCCTATCAAAGATGGGGGCGTGGAGATGAACCAAGTTGGCTCTTCATTTTAAGAAAAATGAGAGCGTATTTCTTTATGGCAGTGAAAGGTTCTGTATGTTTCTTATGTGAATATTAAATGTGGCCCACTTCATTCACTTAAATAACCTAGCTCCAATAGGATTGGAGCTTGTCACATCTGCCCTACACAGATGTAGGACATAGGACAGTATTTCCCAAATACAGTATCCCACTAGGACTTCTGGACTTGACCCCACTAGGGGTCAAGATTCTATGCTAAAATAAGTTTGGGAAACAGTAGATCTAATAACCAAATTAATAAATTTCTTTACTGCAGGAATTCTCAGTGCCTTTATCGTGCCAAGGTACACTATGAATCTCAAAATGGGGTTTTAGTATAACTCGGTGTTCTTTCAATTTGGTGGCCAGTTTCCCAATGTTCTCTGACCAGGGAGCCCTTGGGAAGCAGAGCTGTAGGGTTTGAGTACTCTCACACTGTTAAGTGCTGTCTCTCCCACTCACCCGGTCTGCACACGGCATCCCCCGCCTGTACCTGCTCTTATGCTAGATGCACTGAGGGCTTCCCAAAGATGCTAACTTCGCTTCTGCAAAGCTGTCTTCTGCCAACTCCCCAAGGAGATTTCGAGTCCTCCTTGCTGTATGGGGCCCCTGCCACTTGCTTAGAAGTGACTTGGATTGAGACAGCTGGTTGAACAGGCAGTGCCCACTCTCTGTGGTCGGCTTGTGGCTCTGGGTACTTTGTGGGCTTCCACAGAGCTGGTGACTTGTTTTCTGATCCAGGATGCTGTTGGGCTCTTTGGCAAGAGCTCTCAGTTGCTGTGAGTCTCCAAGGGCTTGATGAGTGGGATCTGGGGAGGGTGGAATCATGTGGCGGGAGATTGTCTGATCCATCTCCCTAAGCTATGTATGCCTTAAGGTGTATTTCTTGCCCAATGCCATTTTTGTCTCTTTGCCTGGCCATAGTAAGGCAGCTCCTGGACCAGATGCTAGCCTTGATCTGCTGAGCTCCCTGGGATGTTTCTGAGAAGGCCAGAGAGTGTAGCCTGCCCAAGGGTGTCTCAGCTAATTAGCCCATTAGAGCCGATGGGCCTCAGATCACGAATTTGGAGCTGTCTGCTAATTATGCCTCGAATGTGATTTTAGTTAAACGATTAAGGGCTCTCCCAGGGCTGCCCTCCCTGTAATAGTCCCACAGGCCTCTGCCTAGAGCTCTTGTCAAAATGCGATTCTTTTTTGTCCCAGGAGAGAACCTCCTTCCCAGGGCCCAAGGTGGCTAGATCTTGCAGGTGCTCGTCTTCAGACCGAGCTCTTTGCAAAGAGCGTGGTGGCCTCCCACCTTCCGGACGTCCCTGTGGAGGTGCAGGAATAGGAACAGAGCCACTCACTAGTCATTTCACACATTCATTCTGGAAGGGGCCTCGGGGTCTTCGGGTGACCCAGCAGGGATCCTTCAGTCCCCAGGCTGCTCCTTTGACCTTGGCATTTGTCCCAGAATCACATCTGGGCTGAACCTTGGGTGTTCTGGCCCAGACCCGCTCTCGGTGACTGCAGCCCCAGCCTCCAGCAGCCACATGAGAGGTCTTGGGGCAACCAGCAGAGCTGTCCGGCTGAGCCCAGTCAATCCATAGCATCACGAGAGCTTAGAAGGTGGTAGTTTGAAGCCACTAAGTTCAGAGGTGGTTTGCTATGCAACAGCAGAAAATCAAAACGGAGAGTTGGCTGGATGTCAGCTTGTGTGGAAGATGACGTGTTTCCTGGCATGTGGCACAGCATCACCTCCTAAGTGTCGAACAGAGAAGGGCCGCACAACAAATAGTCTCCCTTGTGGAACATGATGCACAGGTGTGACAGAGGGACCAGGGTCAAGACCGCAGATACGGCTCGATCCCTTCCTGGGAGCTGTCAAGAATCCTGGGATTCAAAGCCTCCTCTAAATACAGAAATGCTTCGAGAATCCCTCATTTAAAGCAAACCCCTTGATTTGATGGGATTCTCACTCAAAATAGTATCACTCTTCACCCTGTTAATTTCAGGAGGTTTATTTCCTATGTCAAAAGAGAATGGACAGCAAGAGCATCTATGTATACGGTTAATATAAAACTGTATGTGTACCCGTAACTATGTATCTACTGTATAGAACTGTAAGTATGTGCCTAAAACCAAGTATATACAGTTAGCTCGTGCTGTGTAACAAAGCCCCCTATGACTTAGTGACTTAACCATCAGTTATTCTTCACATGTGTATGGTGGAAGCAGTTTCATTGACCCAGGCCAGGCTGGGCTGATCTGGGCTGGGCTCGCCCATGCTTCTGAGGACAGCTGGCAGCTAGTGGCAGCTGCCTGGCCTGGGAAAGAATTGGCCGGGACAAGGTCAGTCTCCTCCACATGCATTTCACATCCCTCCAGCGAGGAAGTCCAGGCACCTCTCATCATAGTGGCGGATGTCTAAGAGAGGAAGTGGAAATCCCAGGTGCCATATCAAGTCTCTGCTTGCCTCCTGTTGGCTACAGTCCCACTGGCCGAAACAAGTCACACAGCTAAGCCTGGCATCCGTGTGGGAGGATACCACCAAAGGGTCGTGAGCGCAGGGACGTGTGGACAGATCGGGGCAATTGATACAATGGGCTTGTTACAACTGAGCTGAGGTGTCTGTTTCCTGCCCATTGGTCCCAGGGTTGTGACTTTCCAAATGCGTGATTTAGTCATTATTCAGCCTGTGCCTCGGTTTTCCCATCTATACAATGGGCATAATAATAGAAGGACTGTTGCAAAGCTTTCAAAAGAAGAGAAATGTAAAGCAGGTGGTACCATATCTGGCAGAGAGTAAGCACTTGGTGAATATCAGCAATTATAATTATCAGCCACGGTATGAGTGACCCTACGTCACAGGCACATGGCAACTGGGAGCTTCCGGGACTGGTTGGTTTCTCTTCTTTGGCCTCCGTGGATAAACAGGGGGCCTGCTCCATCTACGATGGCCCCTGCTGAGCTCCTCTCCCCCTGACTGGGGGCGGCAGGGCCTCATGCCACCCCAGCACCTATCCCGCATCACCTGTGGCCCCGAGGCTCCAGCCTGTCACCCACAGATGGTGGCAAGTCCTGGACGCCAGGAACGAGGGGGCCCAGGCGGTGGCATTTCCCCCCCACCCCGGCTCCCGGGAGCATCAGGGACGCTGCTAGATTCAGGATGTGCTGCGCTGGAGAGATGAGAGGGTCCTCTTTTGTTTCTTTTTCCTCAAAACTTGGCCGGTGGTAGCATTTCGTTCCAGGGGAAACCTGTCATTAGATTCAGCGTTCGACCACACGGTGCCTGCCACCGCTCAGCCACCAAGGGTCCAAGAGGGGAGGCCATAGCCCCTCGCCGGCATGTGTACCAAAGCTTGCGGCTGGCGCAGGGCCTGGGGACACTGGCAGCTCCCGTTTTGTCCCCTCCGGAGCCAGACGGGGCCTTGGGTGGGCGTGTAGGAGAAAGCGCCCCGGCAGCTGGGCTCTGTCAGCCTCGTGGAGACAAGGTCCCTGCTGGCCAAGGAATTCTGGGGCTGAGTCGGAGAGGAGGCTGCTTTGGAAGCACATCCCAGGCCCTGGAAGAATCTGAGTGCCCTGGGCCGCGGGCCCGACGGGGGACTTGGGGCCGGAATGCCGGGAACTGAAAGCTGGCCTGACTTCTGAGGCTCGTGGAGCTGGCTCTCCAGAGGCCTGTCTGCCTCCAGGATCCAGCCGCCAAGCATTCACCCAGGCGGGGCCTTCCCTCCTCCCCACACTGTCCTGAGCCTTCCTCCGCGCCTCAGCCCTCCCCCCCCCGCCCCGCTCCGGGCTGCACAGTGTGGTGGGGGCTGGTTTTCCTCTCTTCTCTCCAGTTGGAACCTGGTAATAGTAACAAGAGCCATAATAGCAGGGTCGGCAGGGGTTTCCACGACCACTTACCGAGAGACTTCCACGAGCCACGGACACGCCAAGTGTGCCACGCTCCCTATGTTGTGGCATCTTTGTGCTGCGTAGGGGATCTCACCCGTGAAGCTCGCCCTTCTTTGGAACTGTGAGGATGATTCTGGCCACGGGTCGTGCGTGTTTATTTCTCAGCTGTGCTCACCGTGGGCCTGGTGCTGTTCTCCGCACGCTGGGCGCGGGGCCTTGTGGATTTCAACTCTAGTGGGCAGGCTCTGACCTCCGGCCGTGCTGGGTCGCTCTGAAAGATGTCCGTGGCCTGACTTTTTTTTTTTTTTTAAGATTCGTTTATTTATTTTAGAGAGAGAGCATGTGGGTGGGAAGGGGGTGCAGGGGGCTCATAGGGAGGGGCAGAGGGAGAGGGAGAATCTCAGGCAGGCTCTCTGCCCAGTGTGGAGCCTGATGCAGGGTTCGATCCCAGGACCCTGAGATCATGACCTGAGCTGAAATCAGAAGTCAGACGCTTAACACACTGAGCCACGCAGGCACCCCTGTGGTCTGACACTTTAGAAGACTGGTCCCCATCAGAGTTTTGCTTTTGCATCCTGTTCTGTGAGCCGGGTGGGGATTGCAGTTACTTAAAGATGATGGCACGTAGAGTCTGGTTTGACGAACCAGACCCAGGTGTGGGCTGCTGGATGAATGAACAAGGATCTTCTTCAAGGGGCTTCTCCTGTTTGCAAAAGCTTGGGTCATGGAGCCACAGAGGTGTCTCCTTGCTTCAGAAGGAGCGAGGAGGGGTGTCTGCCTGCCTCCCCACCCAGCCCCAGCCAGGGGTCACTTAGCTCTGCTTGCTGTCTGTGGACCACCGGTGATCCAGGATGAAGATGTTTGGGCCAGAGGGTTAAAAATAGGCCCTATTCTCTGTTCAGACTCTTAAGGCCAGAGAGACTTCCCAGGCTCCTGTGGGCCATTGTTATCCACCCACCAGCCCTTGGTGGGAAAGGGGGGCACTCTCATTTCCTGGTCTTCCCAGAACCCTGAGATTAAAGAAGGAGTCCTACCTAGTAAAGCCTGACTCCTTCTTTAAGTAGGAATCCTCTCCAATACATCCTGAACAGAAGGCCACCCAGCCCCTGCTTGAATACCTCCCGTGACAGGATGCTCACTCTTCTGAGCGGCCTCTTCCTCTGTTGGATGGCTTCAGCTCCTGGAAGGATAGAGAATATTGGTCCTTCCTGCCATGAGTCCTGCTCTGCCTTCAAGCGACACCCCGAACTGGCCCTCTTCGTCTCCTGAAGCGTGTGAAGGCAGGAGGCTGGCCTCTTCCACCCTCAAAGTTCCTGACCTTTCCCACTGTGTTATCAGTTCTACCACTCGGAACCTGTGTGCCCTGGAGTAAGTTACTTAGCCTCTCTGAGTCGGAGTCTATGTCTTAGTCTGAGTCATTTTATCATAATGTAAAATGGAGATAGCCACACTCCTTAGCTCAGACTTCTTGTCAGGGAGGGTTAGATGAGTGAATGCCAATAAAGTACTTCAAACAGGGCTTGCTGAGTGAATACGTATCAGCTCTAACTATGTTGTCATCTTTCTGGTCATCCCCAGACCATGGCTTCTCAGACTTGAATGTGTATATGCGTTACATGGATTTCACGTAAATATGCTGATTCTGCTTTAGTAGACTGGGCGAGGCCTGAGACTCTGCATGTCTGACGACTTCCCAGGCTGTGTGGAAACCACCAGCACTCAGCCCGCACTTTGAATAGCGAGGCTAGTGTAGCTGTGTCTTTCTTTACGAAGGAAACTTCATTTGCCAGGTAGGGGCTCTTCTGTTCCAATGAGGGTAGAATCATCATAGAAGATACAATACTTGTTGTAACACAGGCTAACATTGCATTGTTTGAAGGAGAGAGAAGTATTATCTTGGATGTCAAGGTAACTTTTGTCCTCTGGCTTTTGAGTCAGAATCAGGGATTGATGGAGAAATTGTCCCATTGGGTGCCTATAGCTTTCACAGGTCCCAAAGAACGTGAGGATCTCTGAGGGACATGACTTGCTGCTGGGATTCCCGCTGATCATGAACCTGGGCTGTATCCTGTGCCTAGCCAAAGCTAAGTCAGTGAGGGGAGTCCCTCCGGGTCCTGTGGCGCGGAGTTCCTCACGACAGGCGTGGCCGCCATGGGCAGCTCGTGAGGGAAGCCAACTGCTGTGGGCAATGGGTCGGTGCCCTGCTGCTAGTGGGACCCCTCCTGTCCCGGGGACATCTGTGCGTGGAGAAGGCCACCGACACCTGTTTGCCCTTTCACGGCTTGGTCCCTTCAACTTAAATAATAGAGAAACTGATTTTTCTTGAAGACCGAAAAGCCAATTTCCAGTTGCATTCCTGGAAACCAGTGGGACAGGGAAGACAACTTGAGAAAAACAGCAAACCCGCTGACAAGAGCAGGATGATTAGGGACTTATCAGTACACTTCTGATGCATTCCGTTCCAAAGCTGCCGTGACGCTGTAGCATTAGCCAGCGTTTCTCTGTTCCTTTTCTGATGCTGCTGGGCTCTGATCTGCTCTGGGTGAAAAGGGAGTGGCCGCCCAGCATGGTGGTCAGATCCAGAGCAGCCCCCGGGAGCAGGGGGCTCGGCTCCAATCCCAGCGCCACTCGGTCAGATTTCTTACCCGCCTCGTGCCTCAGTTTACTCCTCTGTAGAATGGGGGCAATAGGAATGTCTACCTCATAGTCGCTGTTGTCATGAAATGAGTCCATAAACACAAGGTGCCTAGGAGGGTGTCCGGCCCACGGTGCCACACAAGATTTGGCCCTCTCCTGTTATGTTGCGATCTCACCGTGGCCGAAAGGAATCAAGCCTCCTCCCACAACCTGGCATCACAGGATCCTGGCTGTGGACCAGCTTATCCCTGGTGAGTCTTGGACCTGCTGCTTTTGCCAGGATGATTCAAAGTCAAGCTCTTGTTCCTCCTGGTGCGCTGCCCTCCCCCTGCCGCACACCCCTCCCTGACCCCCGCCACTTTAAGAAGGATTTACTGTAGAAAATTTCAGTCCTACACAAAACTAGAGAGAATATGGAAATGAATCCCCTTGAAGCAATCACCCAGACACAACAACCAGTCAGCTTTCTTGACTTGTTTATTTTTTTCTTGACTTTTTTTTAAGTATTAAATTTTATTTGTGGGATAATAGAGCTTTTTAAGCCTGTGTCGTCCTCACAGTTTTCCTTACATATTTCCTTAGACTTAGAAGCATCTTTTTGCATTTTATTGTGGTAAAAACACTTAATATGAGATGATAGCCTCTTAACAAATTTTCACGTGTATGATATGGTATCGTGGACTGTCAGCCCAATGTTGTGCAACAAATCCGTGAGCCCATTCATCTGGCTTGACTGACACGTGAGGCTGGTTGAGTAGCAACTTCCTATAACTTCTTTCCCCAGCCCCTGGCAACCACCATTCTGCTCTTTGATTCCATGAATGTGCCTATTTTCACTAGCTCACGTAAGTGGAACCATGTAGGATTTGTCCTTCCGTGACTGGCTTATTTCATGTAGCATCATGTCCTCAAGGGTCAGCCACATTGTTAGATCCTGCAGAATTTCCCTCCTTTTTAAGGCTGAATAATATTCTATGGTATGTATACACCATATTTTCTTTTCTTTTCCTTTTTTTAAAAGAATTTATCTATTTATTTGTCAGAGAGAGAGAGAGGACAAGCAGGAGGAGCAGCAGGCAGAGGGAGAAGTGGGCTTCCCGCTGAGCAGAGAGCCCGGTGTGGGATCCGAAGGCAGACGCTTAACGACTGAGCCTCCCAGGTGCCCCAACACCATGTTTTCTTTATCCTTTCATTTACTGATTGAAATTTAGGTTGTTCATACTTGGCTGTTGGCACAGGGTTGTAGTGAATGTGGGAGTGCTTATATATCTTCAAGATCCTGATAGATTCAAAGTGCTTGAAGAAGAAAACTGCCGACCAAGATTACTATACCTAGCAAGAGTGTCCTTCGGAAATGAGGGAGGTGGGAACAGCTACGGTGGGGAGCATCGGACCTGCCTTACGAGAACACTGAAGGGAGTTCTCCAGGTCGCATTCAATAGCAACGCCGTAGCATAAGAAGGCATAAAACTCCATATATACAGACAAATACAGATGCAATGGCAGTGGGTAAATCGCTTTGAATTCTACTATAAAGGTTACAAGACAAAAACATGAAAAACAACTAGAAAAATGTGTTAATAGATACACAATACAAATAGGTGTAAACTGTGATAGCCATCACATGAAGTGTGGCTGGGAGGGGGAGAGTTGAATTTCTGTATCACAGCTCAAGTGCCAGATGCTGTTAGAACTATGAGATATTTTATCTATTTATCTATCTATCGATTGATAGAGCAGGGGAGGGGCAGAGGCAGAGGGAGAGAGAGAATCTCAAGCAGGCTTCACACCCAGCATGGAGCCCGACAGTGGGCTCCATCCCCAAACCCTGAGATCATGACCTGAGTCGAAATCAAGAGTCGGACGCTTCACCAACTGAGCCATCAGGGCATCCCAGAACTATGAGATATTTTATGTAAGTCCCATGGCAACCACAGAGAAAAATTTTAAATTATACAAAAGAGAAAGAAAGGAATCAAGGCACATCAGTCCTACAAAGAATCAACAAAGCACAAAGGAAGACAGCAAGAGAGTGAAAGATGGATGAAAAAACTCTTAAAAGACTAACAGAACAATGAAATAAATGGTAACAGTGAATCCTTCCCTGTCGATCATTACTTTAAATGTAAACAAACTCCCCAATCAAAAGACAGAGTGGTTCAATGGATTAAAAAAAATAACCCGATGGTGTGCAAGAAACTAGGAGGTTTCTGTGGTCCAGAATGCTCTGTATGGAAGCGCCGTGTGGCCTGCGCTCACAGCTCACTCCCTGGCCTCGTGAAAAATCAGCCTGGTCAGGGGCACTATTAAGACAGGGCTGTGCCTTGCTTGCACCATCCTATAATTAGAGGGCCCCCCCAAGTGTGGCTCCTCCTTGGAAGAGGACATGGCTGACGTCTGGGCAGTTCCTGCTCCCCTGTGATGGTGTCAGACAAACAGATCATGGGGGAGCCCTCTGAGAGGTGCTCTTTTTTTTTTTTTTTTTAAGATTTTATTTATTTATTTCACAGGGGGAGAGAGATCACAAGGAGGCAGAGAGGCAGGCAGACAGAGAGAGGGGGAAGCAGGTTCCCCGCTGAGCAGGGAGCCCGATGCGGGCCTCGATCCCAGGACCCTGAGATCATGACCTGAGCCGAAAGCAGAGGCTTTAACCCACTGAGCCACCCAGGCGTCCCGAGAGGTGCTCTTTTGACCTTGACATTATAGTGACCTCTCCAGTCCAGGCTCAGAAGAGGCCCGATCCTTTCTGGCACTGCTGGGCTCAACCCCATCTCCCTGTATCGATCTTCCCGTACTTGCACAGAGAATCCGGGAACATATCAATTTCTCATTGAAGACTGAGAAGCAGAAACACCTACATGCCTCCATCCCCTCCCACGTGTCAGATCCAGCAATGGTCACGAGAAGACTTTCACAAACAGTATCCTTTTTGTAGGATGACCTCTCCTCCTGCCTTTCTATTAGAAGAATGTCTTTATGCACTTTCTAGGAACCTTTGTTTTTATTTATGAAACAAACATTTACGTAGAGCTTCCGATAAGCCAGGTGTTACGTTCTTTGCAAATATCACTTACTTTAATCACCACAACAACTCCGTGAGGTAGATGTTATTGCTTCCCTGTGATACGAAGGAGGAAACTGAGGCACTGGGGAGTTAATATCTCGAAGCTGGAAGGTGACAGAGCCAAGACCCAAACCCCAGGTGGTCTGGAGCCAAATCTGGGTCCCACCCGACTTGGCGATGCTGCAAGCTGCTGGTGGTGCTCCTATGAGCTCACAGCTGTTAGGACTCAACCTATTGTAAAATTAACCTGATAATTGTTATCTTTGGAGGTGCGTGTTGTCAGGCTGAGGCTGCCGGGGTCCTTCCTGGGGTATTTAATGTGGGTGGCTTTGTGAATGGGTGATGGCCCCGGGAGGAGGCCTGAAGGCAGCAGAGGAAGGAAGGAGGTCAGGGCCTGGCGGAATCGACCCTCTTATGAGCCCATGGGATCATGGCCTGTTGGAGCAGGAAACCTCTTGGCTCCTCCCTTTATACAGATGGGGAAACTGAGGCAGAGCGTGAGGTTCCCAGGCCAGTGTTTATTTTTTTCCCCCTACCATAACCATTTGTCTCCCTGTGAGCAGGACTGGGAAGACAGGACAAGCCTACAGAGGGATCTGA
Source organism: Ailurus styani (assembly GCA_002007465.1). Lineage (NCBI taxonomy): Eukaryota > Metazoa > Chordata > Mammalia > Carnivora > Ailuridae > Ailurus > Ailurus styani. The sequence goes on from LNAC01000159.1 coordinate 2,426,675, forward strand.
GTTGCTTGAAAATAGGGAGCCATTGAGGGCTGCAGAGCAGGGGAGGGACACTGTGGAAATAGAGAAGTAGTGTGCCATCTGGATCGGGGTGTGAGCCAAGGAGCTGGTCGGCAAAGCATTTTCCAGGTAGCTGACCTCAGCCTAGGAGCCTGGATGAACCAAGAAATCAGGTGGGTGAGGCTGCCCCAGGGTGGGCCAGAAGAGCCGTGTGGGAGGGGGCCAGGCAACCCAAGGGGACGCCGTCTGCTCACGAGTGGAACAACCCGGGCTGTGTGTGGGATGTCATGGCCTTGGTTTCGGGTTGGAGAGGCCCTTTGCACCTGCCCAATTTGCGTTCTGGGCAGGGACTTGGCTGCCGCCGGGGAGGGAGCTGGCCGAGGCTGCAGGGAGACGCCGGGCCTGTGTTTTGAGCAGGAGCCAGGGCTGGATTCTGGACTAGGCAGCCGGCCCAGGCGCAGTCCACGCTGGCCCCTGATCAATGAAAACTGTCGTAGGGGCCAGCGCATTGCCGCCTGCGGGCCGCTGAGATGGGCGGGGCCTCCCGGGGCGGCTGTCCCCAGAGTCCCTGGCTCTGAGAACATTGATCAGCGCGTCCCGGCCTGCCAGGGGTGGGTCCCACCCCCGCCCCATGCCGGCCCCACGCTCTCCCTGCTCCGTGATTCATAGCCCCAGTCGTCCCCGCCTGACATCTTCCCCAGGATGGTTCTGTCGACACACGGAGCAAACACAAGACCCGTGGAGAGGAGGCAAAGGAGGGGTAGCTGTTTACTTTTTTGGCTGCTGTTTTATGTGCTCTAGGCTCTGTGCCAGGTCTGTAGGGCCTTCGGTAATGAGCAAGAAATGTACGGTCGTGTCCTCGCTGAGTTTACGGAGCCAAGTGGGGAGACTGGCAATCCACAAGTAGTAGTCCTACAGGGCACTAAGGACCACAGAGAGGCCCTCACAGGTTGGGGGTGCACAGGGTGGGGGCCATGCTGAGCCTGGGGGTGTCCTGGGCTGGCTTCTCCAGCAGGGAACATGACAGCTATGCTGGGCCAAGGAATCAGGTGGCAGCTATGAGAGAAGGGTGAGAGTGGCCTGGGCAGAGGGCAGTGTTGGGGAGAGGAGGGAGCAGACAGCGTGGAAGGCACTGACTGTGGGGGCTGGTGGCGTCGGGCAAGGCTGGTTGCAAGTAGGGCTACCACTGGCCCATTTTCCCATGACCGTGCCACTCACTCCTGTTGGCCTGGCCCAGTCTTATTAGTGCCCCCTTCCATTCTCAAAAGTGACCTGGTTTGGGCAGTAAAATTATATGGGCACTCCAAAATCTAGGTACTAGTGTCCTCATTTTACCGATGAGGAAACTGAGGGTCACAGAGACTCGAGGGAGTGGGGCCAGGCCCTGGAAAGAGGATGGGGATGGAGCTGGGATGGGAACCGGGCCTGTCTGACCTGAAAGCTCAGGCTTTCCCATAATCCCACACCACCTTCCATAGTAAAGTGTAAAGTCAGAGATGTATGTAACTCAGATATTCCCTGAGCATGATTCTGCACAGCATTGTACCAGGGTTGCATGGGGTCAGGGGAGGCTGGATTAGCACTTGTTCAGTGGCCCGTGACAGAAAGCAAGCTCAAACTGGTCTAAGTAAAAAGGGGGTGATTTAGTGGTTCATGTCATTGAAAAGTCTAGGGGAAGGACTAGCTTCAGGCATAGTTTGATCTAGGCGCTCAGTGTTGTCGGGACCCATTTTCTATTCTTTCATCTCCTGCATCTGTTTTCCTTCATGTTGCCTTTTTTTCTTTGAAAGAATCTCCCTGTAAAGAGGTCAAATGTTTTCTTCAGTGTCACATGTCATTAATGTCAGCAGAAAAAAGAGCAGATGTCCTGGGATTGCATCTCTTTGACCCAAGCTTGGGTCATGTGCCCAACCTTGACTAATCCCTGTGGCCAGGCATGTGCAAACCCCTCACTGGTTAGGCCTGGATCATGTACCCATCCTTGCGGTGAGGGGGAGAATTCAGCCCTGTCCGTGCCACATGGATGAAAGTGGTGGAGGGCTAGGGTTTCTAGACACCATACAGGGCGTCCCGTTTTATTTATACAAATAACACATTTTTTTTCTATAAATATATCCCAAATACTGCATGAGACATACTTATATTAAACATGACTGAATCTGAGCTTCAAGTTTAATGGAGTGTCCTGTGTTTTTATTTGTGAAGTCTGGCCAGCCTGCGCAGGGGTGGCTCTCCAGGGAAAATCAAAGTGTTACCAGAAGAAGGAGGAATGGGTGCTGGGAGGTGGGGAGTTGTTTGTCCAAATCATAGGAGGTGCCCACTACAGAGCCAAAGAGAGGGATAAAAAGCTTTCCTTCAGCCTTGGATTCCTCCCGAAGTCAGCCCCAAGAGCTATGGATATTCAGTGAGAGAAGTCCCTGGAGGATGAGGTGGCTCAGGAAGGGCTCCCCGCACTTGAATTAGGCCCCAGAGATGGGGAGAGGCATATATCGAAATGGAGGCAGGGTGAGCAGTGGGTGGGAGAAAATGCCCATTTCTGTCTGCCAATCAGGCCTGAGCCCTGGCACAGGGCTCCTGGCCTGTCACCTTTCTGGACCGGCCTTGGGGTGACCCCTACCTTTGTCTAAGACTAACCAGCTTGCTGGTCAGCCTGTCTGCGCCATGCGAATTTACCAGATGTGTCAGGATTCTGCCAATGAACCATGTGGTTCAGTGGAGGGCCATCAGGTATACCATAGAAGCAGAGCCTGAGACAAGGGTCATGTGCAAGTGATTCGTGAAGGACGAGCTCCCAGGGCAGACCAGGAAGGAAGGGAGGGAGGCAGATCAGGAAGGCAGGGAGCTTTGGAGTATGACTTCTCCCTCAGAATTGGTCCCCACTGGGAGTGAGGAAGCTGGGTTGAGGACTACCTGGCAGAGGGCAGGTGGGAAGGCTTGCAGTTCTCTGAATGCCTCTGAAGATGCCTCACGGGGGCGGGCTGCTGGTGCTGAGAGTTTACTGAAGGTGGGGGTGGGGGCCATGTAGAAATGGCAGGGCATCCAAGTGGGGGCCATCAGCAAAGGGCCTAGAGAGCTCTGGGAAACCTGCATGCTTGTGAACGCTTCATGCGGCTCCTCCGGCAGATCCTCTGTAAGGTCTGAGAAGCCCCAAAGCGAAGAACCTGGGATCGCCTCCAAACCGCGTGGTCCACAGCACCCGACTCATAGGGACACTGGTCTGAGAGTCTGAGCTTGCTGACCCGGAGCCCCCACCCCTTGGCTTCTGGTGGAGTTGAGGGGCTCTCGTCTTTATTGCTGGCCCCTGTGGGGACTGATTTTTCCCGGCTCTTGCTGGCAGCTTTGACCGCTCGGGATTCTGATGGTGGCTGTCCCACTTTTCGGCTTTGTGACTTTGGGCAAAGGGCAGTCTCCTTTTGGGGCCTCAGGTTCCCCATCTGTTCTCCGAGAGGGTCTTACTCTGGAGTTTGCAGAAAGGTTCGATGTGCAGTTTTATTTGTGTGGCATTATTCCAGGGCGACCTTCTCAGGGGAGTCTGGACCTTTCCTCAGGTCAGAAGCTCTGCACGAGGGCGCTGGTCTGGCCCCGATGCCCATGGTCCAAGGGACCACGTGTGTGCATCTGTGGGCCTTCCTTCCTCGACATCCAGAAACACGCCAGGGTTCATGGCCTAGGAGCCCCTGGCCTTCTCCTCGGGGGGTCTTGGTCCCTCCCAGCTGCACTGTGTGCTCCTGCTTCCCCGTCCAGAGCCTCTGCCTCCTCATGTAAGAGGGGGTGAAGGCTCCTCGGCCTCTTAGGGTTGTGGGTGAGCGTGACGTCCCAGGGGCTGCCGTGAGACAAGGAGCGATGGGTGCAGGCACTGCTGTGAGTGTCTTCTTGCCCCCGGACCCAAATGCATCCTCCGACCTTGGGTGCTAGTCACACAGCATCTCCTGGGCCTCCGTGGACTTCCTGGGGGACCACTGTGGCGACAGGGGTCCCTGGTATGACCTGAGGGGGCGGGCAGCCACCTTTCATATTCCTACAACCTCCTTTTTTTTTTTTTTTTTTAAGATTTTTATCTATTTATTTGACAGAGAGAGGGAGATCGCAAGTAGGCAGAGAGGCAGGCAGAGAGAGTAGGGGAAGCAGGCTCCCTGCTGAGCAGAGAGCCCGATGCGGGGCTCGATCCCAGGACCCTGAGACCATGACCTGAACCAAAGGGAGGGGCTTAACCCACTGAGCCACCCAGGCGCTCCTACACCTCCTCTTTAAACAAAAAATCCGACCAAACAAAAACCCCCAAAGATTGTGGCTTGCCTGAGAATGGAAAGAGTAGAATTTGCGGGGTCTGGAGAGAGAACCGCCACCCTCCCCTGCTCCCAGCGAGAGCCCCGGTTCACGTGCTCAGCTGGCCTCATGCCATCTCTGGAATCAAAGCCTGTCTGCATTACATGACCACAAAGAAAGTCTTGCCAGCGCCCCCCCACCCCCGCCCCCGGCCTGGCCCGGCTTCCTCTGCACCCACAGCCGAGGGCACTGGGGAGCAGGCGGGTTCCTGGGGGCTTCTCTTCGTGGGCTGTGTGCACGGTGTGGGACGGAGCAGTGGGGTCTGGGGCGCAGAGAGGCCCCTTGCCCCCTCCTTCCCTCCCAAGTGGGATCCCCAAACTGCCCCATTTCACTGGGAAGTGGCAGACCACACCCCCTGCTAGGGCCAAGACCCTTCTAGCCGCCTTCTGGGGGCGAGGACTTCTCGAACCGATGTGGCCCATTGCCGTGTGTTTTAACGTGTTTTCTTCCAAACGCATCACTGTGATTTCTGGTGGTCAAAGTAATTGTGCGGATTCCCGGCAGGCCATTCGACAGCCTCGACTCCAGCACCCAGGCACCACCTCTGGGAGCCTGGGGGCCGCTCCTTCCAGCTGGGCCTCTCTGACCACGGTGCATGAAAACCCGTGTCGATAATTTTAGCAGATGCCATCGCTCCTCTCTGCACTTTGGCGGCTGCTTTTCTCTTGGAGGAAAATGCGGGGAATGTTTTTCTGAGTCGGTAAATTTAGTCAGAGCCGCATTTAGTTGTGGAGCACATATTCACTGAGCGCCCCCTCCGTCAGGCAGTACGTGGTATGTCGGATGGCAGTGAGTGCCCCAGAGGAAACTGAGGCAGAGAAGGGGTGAAGGGGGGAGTGCTGCTGTTTAAATAGACGGGTTTGGAAGACCTCACCCAGGTGATGAGGTGAGCGTAAAGCCTGAAGGGGCTCGGGGAGGGGAGCTATGTGGAGAAAGAGTTTCGGGCAGCAGGGATGGCATGTACAAAGGCCCTGAGGTAGGAGTGTGTTTGCAGCCGGGTGGGGAGGGTGAGGGGAGGGTGGCCGGGGCACAATGCGTGCAGGGGAGTAAAAGCAGGTAGGTAGACGATGAGGCAGACAAGCCAGGTGGGGCTTTGTAGGGCATTCGTAGGACTTTGGAGAATGGATGAGCGGGGTACGATGGTGGCCGTCACCCAGTGAGAGAGGATGACCTCTCTGCACGGCCTGGAGTGCACCGTGGGTGTGGCGGGGGAGAGGGCGTGCTGGTTCCAGGTCCCTTTTGGAGGCAGAGCCAACAGGATGCAGTGGGGATTGGTTGGAAGGGTTGGAAGGGCAGCGGCGGGCCAACTCCCGGGGTGCTGGCAGGAGGATCAGGACGAGGAGAGCGGCCTTAGTTGGGTGCAGGGAGGCAAACTGGGAGGACCGGTTTGAGGCGGTTGGGAGTCAGTTTGGACACATGAAGTCGCAGAGGCCCGTTGAGCAGCTCGGTGCACATGGCCGGTGGGCGGGGGAGCTCTTTAACGGAACAGTGCTTTAGAAAGCCTAGTGTCTTTTGAGTATAAAAGCATCGCATGGTCTTGGTTAAAAACGACAGAGAAAGAGAGAGAAGGGGAGGGGAGGAGAGACAGCACAAATCCAGATTGTCCGGAAAACTGGGCAGCTGAAGGGGACAGCTCCCCGCTGTCCTTTCCTGCTCCCCCAAGGGAGCCTCCATTACCGACGGGTAGTGTGTCCTTCCAGAAACGTTCTGGAGAAAACGCCTCTATTGTTTATGAGCCCAGAGGGATGGGGCTCTAGGCTGTCCTCAGCTATTCTCCACCCCCTGCCAGTGCCTGGGAGCCCGGGAGCCTGGGTTCCCGAGCAGTGCTGCTGACCCTTCTGTTCTTCGTGTCTGCCCTCTTATGTGACCCTCAAGGCACGCCTGTGTCACAGGCACATTTCATGGGTGTGGACACTGAGCCTTACAGCCACAGATCTGGTGGCACCGAAACAGCTAAGATTCCGAACGCACGGAGCCCTCTGGGAGTTCAGACGTACCACCCTTGATTCTGCCCAAATGCAGTGAGGTGGGGACGTTGGGAGTCAGTGGTCACACTGGTGGGGGGCCGGGGGGACGAGACTTCACCAGCAGGCAGCCAGCAGGTGAGGGTGGAGGGCTCTGGGGGCCAGCCAGCGAGGGGCTGGGGAGAGGTCCTGGGAGCTGGGCTGTGGGGCAGGAGAAGGAGGCCAGGACGGAGGGAGGTCTGGCACGGACAGGCAGCAGAGGGCCAGGAAGATGACTTTTACAAGGACTTTAGGGCCAGATGGGGTGGACTGAATATGCGCATGCCTCAGTGTGTGTGTGTGTGTGTGTGTGTGTGTGTGTGTGTCTAGCAGGAGGGTCCCAGAGTCTGGCCCAAACCACTGTTCTCTTGTTCTCGGATGAAAACGAAGCATCCTGAGATGTAAAAATGAGACGACCTTGCTCCCTCCATTTATTGAAGTGAGGAGACCCCGGAAGCCCAAGCCCCTCACTCCCAAGCCAAGGGAGAGGTCCTTCCCTGGGTCCCCAGGCCGCACAGGACCCCCAACCGTGCCAGCCTCTGCCCCGGGCAGGGTGCACATCCTCTCCCCGCGACGAGGTGGCCCCGGCTCTGGTCGACAGATGACAGCGCTGCGAGGCATGAGCAGCCTGGCTCTTGGCCACCCCGCTCAGCAGGGCGTGCCCACGGGACCCTGGCAGCAGACCCATGGCCTGTCCCCGCGCCAGAAGCTGCTGGCAGAGGCCGCCCCAGCTGTGCAGGGATCAGAGGCGCACCCCGGCCCCTTTGGCCTCTCCTGTTCTCCTGTGTGGCCCGGCAGGCCGGCGGTGTGGCAGGTCAGTGGTGTGGTGGGTCCGTGGCCTGGCGGGCCCGGCAGTGTGGCTGGCCAGGCAGGGGTGGGAGGCAGGCGGGAGGGCAGGGGGGGGGAGCACCGTGGGCTGGCAGCCGGCTGGGGCGCTCCCGGGTCCGGCTCCAGTCGGCTGTGGGGCATCCCTGAAGGGAGCTGGGGTGGGTGAGAAGAGGGGAGGGCGGAGAGGGAACGGCTGCCTTACGGCCTGTTGAGTGCTTGGGGGGTGTACTGAGTGCTTCCCCCACGCAACCTCCTTTCTGCTTCAAAGTGGTCCTGCCAGGCGGCTGCTGGTGGCCGCGCTCCGGTGAAGAAACCGAGGCACAGACAGGAAATCATTTGTACGAGGCCGCACAGTATCAAGGAGAGGGTCCAAGGCTCAGGTCGGACCCTCATGGGAGTCACTTCACTCCCCAAGCCTCGGTTCCCTCGTGGCTACAGGAGGTGACAATGGCATCCCAGCTCACAGGGCTGCTCGGAGCGCGGAGCTGGGTACCAAAGTGCTCAACAGAGCACTTGGCCCATGTCAGCCACTCGCGAAAGAAATGCGGGTGATTATTATCACTGAGTCCTTTACGTTCGTGACCTCAGTTCCTCCCACGCCCCGCCAAGCCCATCGGATCCTGGCTTCCACTGCAGAAACTCCTCTGAACTGCCATCTAGTAGGAAAATTCCCATCACGTGGGCAGAGAAGCCCTAAGACCCCACGTCCTGCCCAGCCCTGGACAGTCTGCCTCGTGTTGATTCATCTCCTCCTGAGAGCGCACAGGTCCCGAGGGCTGGTGATTAAGGCAGGTTCTGGGTGATGCCAAACTTTGCTGTTTTCTCTTGGCATTAGCTGTTTTTTTCCTCCATGCCCAGGAATCCTGTTCCCCAAGAACAAGCGCCAGAGGAGGGCCTACGACCGGGTGGGGGGAGTGTCCGCCGGGCCTGGCCACTTACCTGAGGTCTCCCTCCTTCCTCCCTGCACCCCTGCCCGCCTGTCCGATTGCTCAGGGTGGGGAGGGGGCAGAGGACTTCAGCTCCAGGCTCTTTAAATCTTGTCGTTCCCCAAGCATGATCTGCATTCTGCTGGTGGAGGGGGGGGGGATGGGGCTCGAGGTAAGCGGCAGACGGCTTGTATTTTAATGGTTCTGCATTTGTTTAATATGAAATATATTTTCGAGAACCCCAGCGGTAACTAGGACATCACACCCACGATGTCACTGATCTTATCGGCAAGACTAGGTTTTAAAAAGAGAGAAAAAGAGAAAGCGAATCTAAAGAGAAATGGGAATTACTCATGGAAGCCTAGGTGAGACCCGGTTCTGGGGGGTAGCTGGGATGACGGCGTGCCGATGCCCGGAGCGGGTTGGGGTGACAACACACCAGGAAGGGGACTCTGCTGGCCCATTGCTGCCTCCGGCTGGCCGTGTCTCCAGGACTCGGCAAAGCCATCTTGGGGGGTTGTTTGCACCCTGTAGAGCGGAGGGCCTGGGGGTCAGAGGAAGGGAGTGTGGTGGCCCCGGAGTCAGACCCCAGGGTTGGAAATCCTTCCTGCTACGTGATGCCGTCCCACTCCCTGCCCGCTGTCCACCTTCCTGATAAGCATTCCCTCAAGTCCAGAAAGCCAGCTCAGCCTGGAGCCCCCGAGATGTGGGGGGCAGAGGCTGGGATGTGCCAGTGGGAGCAGGGGGATTACATCCTGAGCAGATAAAAACAGTCGGGGAGAAATCCAAGGAATTTTAATTACTGCCTTACATCTTTGGAGTCCGAAGTCTTGGTCCTCGTAGGCCAGACACGCAGGCCAGCTCTGCACGCTGAAGCCCTCGGAGCCGCCTTCCCCTCTTCTGCTCAGCCCACCCCCTTCTCCAGCGGGGGGATACCTGTACAGGGGCCCCCAGCTCAGCCGGTGGTGGCAGCTGCCTCCCTCTGCCTTCCTTGCCTGGAATCTTGGGCTCCGGCTTTAGGGGAGTGGGACTTGGTTCTGAAGGTTCTGGGGACTTGGGTGGGGGTCGGGTCACAGCTTTTGGTTGCAAGTAGGAGAAGACCCACCCGGATTGTTGTAAGCGATGAAGGCAAGCGAGGGTGGATCTGGCCCCAAGGTTCATCCAGCAGGTAGCACTTGAGTGATTACTATAGATCAGGCACTGCTCAGGAACAGCACAGAGCCAGTTCCCTGCCCTTGGGGAGCTGGCTTCTAGAAACGCGTTGACCTAAGGCCTTGAATGATCGCGCTTTCCTGGGCACCGGCCTCTGTCTCTGTCCCTTTGTGAGCTCTCACCTGGGATGCGCTGTCCCAAGTAGCTGGAGATGACATTGGACGCAGCCTTGGCACCAGAGAAGACTCCTTTCCCGCCAGCTCCCATGAGAAGGATCTGGGGGGAGGACTCCAATTTGCTGAGCTGGGGGACAGGTACCGGACAGGCAGAACCTGTGGTCCTCGCGGGGGGCGACATGGCCCCGGGAGGCTGCGGTGTCCTCAGGGGAGTGTCTGAGGCCTCTGCCCCCATATTGTCCCTTGTTTGAGAAGAGGTGCCACTTCTTTCTAGCAGCAGCCGTGAGGTCTAGGTTCTGCTGACATCTGGGAGGACTGAGTCCCCAGGAGGAGGGGACCCCCAGCCCCTCCTGGCCTGTCACTGGAGGCAGGGCCCCCAGGAGCCTCCCCAGCCCCAGCCCTAGGTCAGCGGTTATCTGTCCGCCCTGCCTTGCACGTTCCACGGGTGGGGGAAGAAGGGATAATTCCCTGCATCTATGGCCTGCCAGGCTTGTGGGCAGAGTGGCTCATAAGGACAGAAGTGACAGAGGTCCACGGATTAAGGGGCAGAGTGGAGAGGGGGACATTGAGGCCCAGAAAGTGGATGGCCCTGGCTTTATTCCTGCTCTTGTTTCCTGCTGGGTCAAGGAGCTGGGACCCCAGAAGGCCTCTTCTCGGGGGGAACCTCGAGCGTCATCCTGGCCCACTACCCCCATGCTAGAGACAAGGAGCCCAGGGCCTGGATGGTTCTAACCCAGCTCGGCCACTTTCTCACCTTAAGTGACCTGAACGTTGGGTGCCCTCATGGTACATGTGTGTCTGGTGTTTTCTTTTTTCTTTTCTTTTTTAAAAGATTTTATTTATTTATTTGACAGAGAGAGAGAGAGGTCACAAGTCGGCAGAGAGGCAGGCAGAGAGAGGAGGAAACAGGCTCCCCACCTAGTAGGGACCCCGATGCGGGGCTCGATCCCAGGACCCCGAGATCATGACCTGAGCCAAAGGCAGAGGCTTAACCAACTGAGCCACCCAGGCGCCCAAGTCTGGTGTTTTCTTAGATGTACGAGTCACATTCTATTTTGTGTGTCCCCCACGTGGCGTGGCTCTCTGCTTGCCGGGATTTACGGAGCTGCCCCTGTCTTCCGAACCACCGTGTGGCACTCGTGGTGTGGGTCTGGCACGGTCTCCAGCATGTCTCTGGGTGAACTTGGGCAGGCTCCCTGCTGCTCCCGTGGGAACGTTGTCCCGGGCTGGACACCGAGGTGTTGAATCACTGGACGTGAGGTTTTTGGAGGAATAAAATGGGAGGAATAAGATGTGGCAGAAGTAGGGTGCTCTAAAAGGCGCAGAGAAGCCTGTACTTAGTGTTTCCCACCACGTGTATTTTGTCTGCATTTTCTCACCGACCCTTGACACTAAATCGCCCTGTTCCAGAAGCGCAGCACGGGGGCCAGAGTGGTTCACTGAGGCGCCTGCTATCACCCGCTGCTGAGGCCGGGCAGGCGCCCTGACTCCCGGGTCCGGCCAGGTTCTGGGAACGGAGCATCCCTGCCCCCGACGGCCAGAGCCTGCTCTCCGAGAGGCCTGCCCCCAGCGGCGCCGGACCCCCAGGCCCGCCCGGCCCGCCTGCCTCTGCACAGCGCGCTGGGAGGACGGAGCTCGCCAGGAATTTCCTGGGGCAGCTCCAGGCCAGACTGCTTGGATCTAAGGGTTACAGGGTGGCTGGGTCGTGCCCCCCACCCTTCTCTTCCCCTGCACGGCCCAGTCCCGCGCCTTCTTGGGATCTGGAAGTTGCGCCGTGTTCTATGGTCACCAGGAGTTTGCTTTGAAACCCCGTGGCACCGACATCTGTTAGCTCTTAAGGAACAGAAACATTGACAAAGAGCTGCTGGGCAGGCGGTGGGGGGAAGATATTAAGCTCAGGAGTAGGAGTCTCAAAGACAAAGAGGAAAAACCCTAACCGAACTCCAGCCTGCTCCCAAGCCCTGCTTTGATGTGGTTTCCCGTCCCCGGAGGCCTTATAAGGCCTTATGCCTGCAATTCAGGGCTCTGGGTTGGTGCTGGCTGCACACTCAGCGCCCGGAGGAGCTGGCCTCTCTTCCTGGGGCCCAGCGTGGGGCAGGGGAGCCGCAGTGCCGGGACATGGGGGGCGGGGGCGGGG
>LNAC01000159.1:2444415-2514740 GCA_002007465.1 Ailurus styani
TCCGCCTTGGCCATGCCCCACCCACCCATCATCCATGGGTCTCCCTATTCTCCTATCCCCCGGCCACCAGCCCAGCCATTCTGAGTCATCACGCAGCCATCCATACTCCTTCCTCTGCCCGTGCGTTCATCCCTTCATCCACTGACCCATCCTCCTATCGTCGTCTGTGTGTCTGTCCATCACGTTACTCTGTTCACGGTCTGCATTCAGAGCGTGAGTCCTGGTGTAATGATGTAGAAGGAACGCTGGCCGAGGAACACCCAGACCAGGCTCCCCTCCCGGCTCTGGTCACGGCCCGCTGCACATTGTGACCGGGTGCCCCCCAGCTCTGGGTCCCCTCGCCCTCTGTCACATGATGAGTGGGGTCGTGGAGCTGGGCTCTGTGGGTACGCAGAGGATGTGGGCTCCTTGCAGGGAGAGGGAAGCCCTGTAGTGGGGGGAGGGCAACACTTGCAAACATTGGCTGACGGATGGGGGATGAAGGTGGGGTGCCCGAGGTGTCCCCGCTCCTCCTGGGGAAACGGCGCCAGCCTGGTCGCCCTTGGTCTGACCCCAAGGCCCACGAGATGCATGCCGGGCTCGAAGGGGTGGCCCGGGCACCTTGCTGCTCCCTGGTGATGTCCAGGCATGTCGGTGCCACCACTCAGGAGGGAGGAGGTTGGGAGCCACTTTCCTGCCTCAGTTTCCCCACTCGGGGGTCGGGCTGAGTTGCTGGAGGTCTAGGTTTTCGGCCTCTTTCTTCAAACGAGAGCTTACACAGAAGCAGAGAACAGGAAACATCAGGCTGCAGAGAGGCAGTGTACCTTGGCCGGTACGTTTTATGTAGAAAGGGGTAGGAGACGGGGCTCTGTGTGTCCCACGTGTGCGGGTAGAGATGGCGTGCGTAGTACTGTGTAGCCGGAGGGCTCGGCAGACAAAGATGGGAGCTCCTCTCGGACCTTCGAGGAGGATGCTAAAATCGGAAAGAGCTCGCCAGGAGGACCGTAGTGCTGGAGATGAACGCTTTAACTTTCCCGAGCAGAAGGGATTCAGAGACTCAAAGTGGAATTAAAAAGTGAAAATGGTGAGTAGATGAGGTGGGAAGAGCGAGACTGCTCTGGTCTGCACCTGGGCTCTCCTGGGAGGGATGGTGGGCCGTGACCATCTGTGGTTCCGTGGTCACCCATGGCCACGGCCACAGAGAAGCGTCCACCTGGTCCCCGGGCAGGGGCCTCGGAGTCCCTCTGCGCTCCCGGGCCGAGCAAGAGCACGCCCGAATCCTGAATCTCTTCTTTGTCTTCCTGTTGGCCAAGTTCATTGCCTCTTGGCGGGCTGGAGGGCTGTTTAAGGGAGAAAAAAAGGCCATCTGAGGCGTGAAGATAAAAAGAAGTCTTTTAGCCATCCCGGGAGAGGACGGCTTTAGCTCCTGCGTTGTTATGTAAAGCCGGCCCTAATCCAGCATCTTAACCGTCTTAACTGGCCAGCTGGGAGCTCGAGGGATGGCAGATTAAGTCCGGGCTTGGTGCGAGGGCTGCGGAGTTCCTTTTGAACTGTGGGGAGAACAGAGTAAACATCAAAAGTCCCAAGCTCTGAGAGCTGGCTGGGCGTGGCAGGGGCGGGACCCGAGGCGGCTTTGCAGGGGAGGAGGGGAGCGGGACCCTCCCTCCGCTGAGCCGGCAGGGGTCTGAGCGCAGGGGAGGGCCCACTCCTACTTCTCTTGGGTCCCCACCTGGCTTCCCCATCTCATCGGTTGGACCGCAGGACAGGTGGTGGCCGCCTGTGGCTTGCGGCCTGAGGTGCAAATTGTTTGGCGGGACGTCCTGACCCTGAACGCCCCCCACCCCTGGAAGTGCTGTGTCTGGGGGCGCCCTCCCCACAGGGGAAGACCTGTACATGGTCACAAGCCCCTTCTCGCTGGGTCCCTGTTCTCCCTTCCACCCAGGGGTGTCCCCGCCCCTCCCAGTGGCTCCAATTCTGGTCTCTGGCCACCAACCCCCAACACTGTGCCTGTTTCTTGTCCTCCAACCTCCACTTGGGGCTGGAAGCAGGCGTGTTGCTGTCTGCCTGGCGTCTCTAGAAAGCGGACTCCACAGAGGAGGGCTTGAGGTCAGGCGGCCCCTCTAGCCGGGGGCCCAGGCCCTCCCTCCAGGCCCACAGGGCGGCTGTGGGGCAGGCCTCCCTCCGCCCAGCCTGGGTTTGGCTTGACCTGGGCCTCTGATGGGGGTGCCTCCCTGTCTTGGCCCCTGTGTAGATGCATTAGAGTGGTGGGCCCTGCCGAGCAGGGCAGCCGTGTTGGGACTGAGGCCCTGGAGGTCTGAGTAGCCCCGCTGTGGGCTCAGGACACATCTGACTCTGCATGGGCCCCGAAATTTGTCTCACCGCTGCCTCCAAACCTGCTAGAGGCACCTTGCTACCATTATTTGGGCTTTTTTGGGAATTTGCAAGTCCAACCCCAGATCCAGCCTGGCTTTAACCACCTCTCTCGGGGTGATCTTGGGTGAATTGCTTCATGTCTCTGGTTTTCATTTTCCTTGTTGGGGGTAATCGGGGCCCTTGTGCGGGGTGCCGGCGAAGATGGTGAAGTCGTTTATGCGAGCGCAGAGAGCAGCCCTGGTACAGAGTCAGTGCCCAGTGTATGGAAGCTGGCAGGAGTCTTATTGTTTCATGGGTCCCTTCTTGAAGAGGAGCCAACTAGTGTTTATAATTATTTACTAGTCCAGATCAAAGAAGACCTATTTTCAAAGCTTTTCTAATCCTATTAGAACCTCTCCTTCTCCCAGTGCATGACATAGAGTCTGGCATGCTCTATGTGCTCAATAAATACTCGCTGGACAAGTGAAGTCAACAGCATGAAGTCACCGAAGTCAGGCACTCCCCTCCTTTGGGCCACCCATGCAGGGCCCGCATCCTCATGCCTCAGCCCTGGTCCGTTTGTCTCGGCCCCCAAACGTCGTGTATCAACCACTCACAGACCCGAGGGGCCCTCAGGGGGCCATCGGTCCTCTTCATTTGTAGTTGGAAAACTGAGGCCCAGAGAAGGGATGTGACCTGCCCAAGATCACACAGCAGACTGATAACAGAACTCAGGCCTCTAACTCCTCCTCATTCGGGGAGTATATACTGAGCCCCTGCTGGCAGGGTGTCACACGGGGGATGCGGGAGGGACCGTGCAAGTTTCTGGTGGTGGTGCCCTGCCAAGAGGTAAAACCCGGCCTCTCTGAGGAGGTGACGTGTCAGCCGAGATGCAGGTGCCGGGAAGGAGCCAGCCATGGGAGGATGTGAAAGGAGAGCAGCCAGGAGGAGCAAGCAAGCAGAACCCCAAGGGGGGAGGAAACTGGGGTTTAGGGTAGCACAAAAGGGAAAACTATGGGGCAGGAGGGGACACCGGGGACCAAGGGTGGGACCCCGCGCCTGCTTGTAGGCTGCTTTTGAAGAGAGAGCGTTGGAAAATTGTAGGCCGTACTTAACAAAGTACTTGTGGCTTCTTGGAAGGATGGGCCCTGCAGGGGGAGGAGGAAGGAGACCGTGACAACGGGACATGGTCCCAGCAGGGCAGGCCAGGGCGATGGCGTTGGGGTAGCGTGGGAGCCGTGGGGCTGGAGAGAACTGGGCGGGCCTGGGGTTGGCGTGGGAGACGGGAGGTGGGGTGAGGGGGTGCATGAGGGAAAGAGAGGGATCCTGGACCCCCCCCCCACCGTGGACTCCCGGCTTAAGGACCAACGGCAAGGTGGGGGCCACTTCCGAGGTGGCGGTTTGGGCAGGTGACCGTGAAGACTGATCGTTGGGGGCATGTCAGGTTCCAGATGGCTGTCAGACCTCCCAGGAGAGATGCCAAGTAGACGGACAGTGGGACACTGAGTCTGGAGGTCAGGGAGCAGCCGGGAGGGGGTAGATGGCGAGAGCGCGCCAGAGGGAGGACTTCCAAGGACGGCTCCCCGACAAAGGCCGGTCAATCCCTGGGGCTGGCCGGTGGTTCCCTGGAAGTCCGAGAGGAGGAGGAGGTGATGGGGGAGGAGCAGGGACCCCCCCCCCCATGGAGGGCAGGCGGGCCACACCCTGCTGCTGCGCGTCCTCCTGTGAGTGTCAGCGAGACCGACTCCACTCGGCGGCGGCGTCCCCCCGGCGGCCCGGGCGACAGCAGCTTCTCTCGAGTCTGTTCTTCATAAAAGCTCAGCTGGAACAGTGGAAATTCTGACTTGTGTCAGATACCGAGGAGGCTTTAGTAGTTTCAAGTAGCTCGGGGTTAGATTTTAAAAGTTGAATTTCATCACATGGTTTAACTTGGGTGGGGATGGAGAGAGAGTGGAAGGGACATGGTATTTTTAGCCCAAAAAAGCTTTCTTCTCTCTCCTGCTCCGTCTCTGCCGGCATTCTCCCCTCCCTCCCTGAACAGATGTTTCGTTTCAACCCGATTCAAACCTCAAAGCAGAGTGGCCATCAACCTTAGGCTCTGATGAGGGAAAAGGCCAGAATGCTATCTGTTGGGAAGGTTTTTTTTCTTTCTTCTTGTCTCTTTTTTCTTTTCCTTTTCCCCCTCAGTCACAACTGGTCCTTAAATAAAATCTCCCTACAGTAAAATGGAGCCCAGGGAGGCAAGACTGTGGAGGAAAAAAACCCAGGCTGGCACGTCTGGTCTCAGGAAGGGGTAGACACCCACTGGTAGAAAGTGCCAGAAACTACTTTGGGGAATCCCGCCACATTAGGTCAATTCCTCTTTGGGTCCTGGTGGTTTTTGTCCTGATAAGCAGGGGCTCAGAGTTAAGTCGGGATTCTTGGCGTTCTTTTGACACTCAACTCAAATGCGCTGAGGCTTGGGCTGGTGATCTCGAAGAATCCTGGGGTAGATTTTGCCTAAAAAGGTCCAACTGGGTCCCGGAGCTCAAATGATGTCATACACACACACACACACACTCCTTCCCTCCCTCTGTCACTTCTCCCTCTGCCCCTGTGTTGGTCTTTCCCACTAAGGTGGCCAAGGGTGGCTACCCATCTCCGGGCACTCCCGTCCTCTGAGCTCAGCTGTGTCACTCGGAAGAGAGCCCCCAAGTCTCGATACTTGTTGCAGAAGTTTGCTTCTCACCAGGTGGATGTAGGTTGTGTGGCACCTGACGTTATCCAGTTTGGGGACTGTCTTTAAGAAAAAGAATACACGATTCTTTTATTTATTGATTTGTTTACACGCTTCTTTGATAACTTTGAACCAGATGATGGCTCTATCCCGGTAAACCTTAATAAATATATCTGCAACTCAACCTCCCCTGAGCTCGATTCCAGAAACGCCTGTGTTTGCCCCGACACTGCGTGACGCATTTGGACATTTGGGGGTCAGAATGGAATGAGACGGTGGTCATAACCAGTTGAGGTTAAAATACCTAATTTCGAAAGTATCAGAGAACCCAATGACCATGTGAACACGTGGCCAGGGCCCGTGCAAGTGAGGGTCCCACCGGCTCAGCGTCACTGGCTTCAGGATGCACCCTCCTTCAGTACTGACCTAGGAGCAGCCCCAGTAGCCGTCAGGATGAAATTCATGGTATTGGGGTTGGGGGGCTGGGTGCATCCCCAAAGCCGAGGTCGGATCAGCCCTCTGTAAACCACATGGGTTGAGATGGGAGATAGGCGGCCCGCCAGAGGAAGCCCAGATGCTCATCTCAGAAGGGGGACGATGGTTGCAGGACACACAGGGTATCTACTATTGGGTGATGGAGTAGAGAAACCAGAGGCTGGACAGTCAGGAAACAGGGATTTTCATTCCTCTGCTTCTACACTTCCGGGTTCAAATCCTGCTTGTGCTACTGACTGTTGCCTCGTTTTGATGGTGAGGATGAGGAGGAGGGCAGCGTCAATTCAATGTGCCTAGATGTGGTATGACAGGCACTGTGCCGTCTGTTGGGGCTACTTGAGGAAGATCGAATTAACGGAGAAATGATAATTCGGGGTAAGATGGACTCACAGAGCGGGGATCCCTAACCTGGGGGCGTGCAGGCACCTTCTCGGAGGTTGGAGGGCCTAAGCTGAGGACCTGAAGGATAAGCAGGAGCTGACAAGCCAGGACAAGTGTTCTTGGCAGGGATAGCAGCACTAGAGCACGGCTGGGTCAAAAACTACAAATTGGTTCAGTGGAAAGACAGGGCCGAGAGACATCAGCAGGCAGATCAGTTTTAGCAACAAACACACAGCTCGATCCACTTTGCTTCTTAAGGTAAGTTTCCTCTTTGGGAAGATGCAAACAGGAACTTACCTGGCCTGGCATTCTTAACAGACACTAATAGAACAGTGCACACACCCGCTAACCTCACCAGCCCACCACTGTGCTCGTAGACGAATAGATTTGCGTGTCTCTCGGACCCTCGCTCCCTCAGGAGAGCCTCACACAAATGATGCAAGAAACCATTTAGCCTGGAATGCACATATGATATCTTTCTCTTTTTGCTGGCAGCAGATTTACCTGCCTAATTATATTTGGCAGAGGCTAATATTAAAATTCATCTGCATTCCCTCTAACAGCTGCTGGTGGAGGGCTGGGGAGTCAGAAACATCCTGGCGAGCCACCCCGAGACTAAAATATTTGCAGCAGATAATCTGCACTCGGACAATTGAGAAGGGCCCGTGGAGACGTTAGGGCGGGTGTCCAGACTCCAGCAAGGAAGCTCTGGCTTGTGTTAGATTTTACGTCGTATCGACTGAGAAGAATGTGGCAGGTACCCGCCACGTCTGAGTGTTAGTCATTTCTAGTCTCAGGGTGGGGTGGGGGTGTGTGGGGGGGCTGATAATAGTCATAACGGGATTTCAAATTTGTCCCTGCTTCCTAAGTGTATGATCAACCGGGCCTTTCTGGATTGTGTTAAAATAAGACAGCGTTTGCTCTTCTCATCCAGGGTTTGGATTTCAGCCTAAGTATGGGATTCAGGAACAGACCTACCGCTTTCAGCCACCCCCTTTCTCACGCTGGGTCACAATGTCAATCAAGCCAGAATTTATGGTGTGTTTGTTATGCAGCTGGCGTGGATTGGCTGCCCTGTGTGTGTGCTGTGGGCATCCTAGGGGTGCTAGCTGGCGGGACCCCGGCTCCCAGGAGACTTGCAGTCTGGCCGCCAATGATGTGGCAGGCTCCTGGGAAGGAATGGAAGATCCCAGATGAGGTTGTGCAGAATGAGGTGCTGGGCTGGATGGGAGAGACTGCACTCGACTCGCAACAAATGCATTCGTGCAAAGTAGAGAAAGGAGCTTCCCCCCGACCCTCCGCCTCAAGACACCTTTCTGCCATCTGTCCCCAAAATGTCACTGGCAATATACAAGCATATGAGGTTCGTCCATGCCCCCTAGGGTTGCACAGTGCACACCCTGCCTCTCAGATGACCCTAAGCCCACCCCCACCCACCTGGGAAGAGCCCTGGTGCAGGTCCTGGCTGGGTGCCAGGGAGTGTGGGGCTGCGGGAGGGCAGATCTGTTTTACTTTGTAGCCATCTTCTCGGCTGTCAGCAGCTCAGGCTGGGTGGGCTGTGCCATCCTGCTCCCTGGGTCACTGCTATTTGCCAGGCTAAACAGGCTGGAGGAAGTGAGTGGGGCTCTCCCAGCATGTGGTCCCAAATGAGCTGTTGATGGGTCCCATTGGGACTGTGGGTGCGGGGTAAGGGCTGGGAGTCTAGACCTCACGATCACCCCCAGTGACCATCCCCACCAACCTCACTTGGGTCTTTCCTTGCTCCCTGGTGCTCCTCTGCACTCTCTTCTTTCCCTCTCTTCCTCCCCAGCCCCCTCTTCTTTTTAAACTGGGGGAGGGACAGGGAAGAGACTGTCTTTGATCTCAGTGGAGGAAAAAAGTCTGTTCTGTTCAGGCTTTTGGCTAACACAACAAACAGTGTTTAAAATTTAACTTTGCTTAATTAATTAGTAATTCTGTTTAATGCTGTCTGATCTCCCTCCAAAAGGTATTTTGAAGCTTGAGAAGGGAACATCAAAGGGAGCCGGGTGAAGATGGTCAAGTAATGCATTTAATCTGGCAGTTGCTGGGGGTGGAGAGATGCCAGGTTGGGAGCTAATGTGGGAGAGAGCCATCATCTGGTAAACACAGCCAGCAGGCTCCTCGCAGCCATGGTGTGAGAAGGGACAGGGAGCAGTTTCCAAAGAGAAGGAGCTCCACACACCGCCCCCAGACTCATCTGAGCTGAGAACTGGTTAGAAGAAATCAGAGTTGACATTTTCTTTCTTCCATGCCTACTGTGTATGGTTGGACAGGTTGTGTACTGCACAAGAGTTTCCAGTTAAGCAGGTAAGCAGCAGGTGAAATCCAGCCTGTACCCTGGTGGGAAGGGTACCTAAGCACAGTTCATAAACTTTTCTATAAAGGGCCAGGAGAGTACAACTTTTAGGCTTTGGAGGCCATAAGTCTCTGTTGTGATTACCAAACTTTGCCATTGTAGAGCGAAGCAGCTGTGCACAGTGTATATGAACGTGACTGTGTCCCAATAAAACTTTATTTACAAAAACAGGCAGTGGGGTGGACTGGTTTGGCTCACAGGGCATAGCTTGCCAGCCTCTGTTCTAAGTCATCTAAAGGTACGTCACAGGTAATGGTGTGAACATAGGATATGAACCCAGAATATGGGTCTTTGAACTTGAAGGCTTTTCTTTCCTCCTCACTCCATCCCTTCCTTTTCT
Organism: Ailurus styani; assembly: GCA_002007465.1. Taxonomy (NCBI): domain Eukaryota; kingdom Metazoa; phylum Chordata; class Mammalia; order Carnivora; family Ailuridae; genus Ailurus; species Ailurus styani. Next base: position 2,453,056 of record LNAC01000159.1, read on the forward strand.
TTTTCTACTATTCCCCCAGCTTTCCTTTCTTCTTTCAAATTAGCAGCATCTCCTGTTGTTACTGTGAGTGATTAAAGAATGATCAGAGCCTGTCTGAAATTGTGCCCCCCCCAGAAGATCATCTCTAGGCTGAGGAGGAGTAGGAGGTGAGAATGGGCTTGGAATTTGGCGCCAAAGCCCATCTCAACAGAAATGCCATTCTCTTTGCTGGTTGGTGGGACCTTGGCAGCCCGGAGTGGGTTCCCTTTACCCTTCTTGTGCCTGCCCACGAGCCCAAGGATGGATGGATGGGGGTTGGTTTGTGCTGCACAGGGGTGGTGAGCCTGAGTGCTGGTCGATGTTTGGTTTGAGAGGCTTCACATGTGGGTGTAGAAGGGCTGAGTCCCAGCCCCTGCCTGTGGCACTGGGCTCTGCTAGGCTTTCCCATCTTCTCTGACACCTCCTCTGGCCATTGGGTAGGGGACAGTGACAGCGTGAAGGGCCTTCTTCGGTGGGGCGGAGGGCGCTGACAGTCCTTGCTCCTGGCCCCCTGGGGCTCTGGGGCAGGATGGCTCCTGGTCCTAGCACCATCCGTGGACAGCCCCATGGGTGTCCGGTGGGGGGAGGGGTTCTGAACTGGGATGGGATGAGGGACCCCCTGGTGAAGAGAAGGCAATCCAGACCACACTGGTCCTTAGAGAAGACACAGGAAGAGGGTGAGGGGTCGGGGGGGGGGGCGTTTTCTACCCCATTGGGTGAGGAGGAAGGAGGGGAGGTGGGGAGGGCCTGCACATGGGGAAGGGTGCTCCAGAGAAGGAGGGAGCAGGGACAGAGCTTTCTTTTCTTTGGGTTTTATCAAGTGGAACTTGAAAGGCGATGTTGAACCTGAAGGTGGTTTTCTGATAACTTCTCTTTGAACTTGAAGTTTGGTTTCGATAAGCCTGGCTGGCTTACATCTCCAGCCAGGACCTCTGTGGAGGGAGGCTGCAGCTTTGAAGATGGAGCTGGGCTTTGTTTTCCTTTCTTCTTCCCCCCCACCAACCCCGCAGGGGTGGCTGTGCCGGCCAGGAGAGCACCATGGTTTCTCCAGCAGGGTGGTTTTGGGGTGAGGGGGACCATCTGGGTCCGGGCTATCAGCTGGGGCCACAGCTCCTCGCCATCTTTGGCAAACCCGGCTTTTATTGAGCACCTGTTGCATGCAGGCCACTGTGCTAAGGAGGCACTTTCCTCATTGCCTTCCCCCCACCCCAATAACCCTGTGAGGAAGAAACCATTTCATCCCCACTTTCCACATGAGGAGACTGAGATCCAGAGAAGCCCAGTGCCTTTCCCAACGTTGCCCAGGCCCGTCAGTAGGAGCAGGGTCAGGATATGGGTGCAGAATAGCAGTCCTGTGAACCAGAACACTTGCGCCGAGCTCAGCTGCACCCACCGGAGACGCTGGGGGCTCCCAGAGCTGAGGGCTGGGCATGGAGAGAGACCCCGCTCCCTGACTCACACTGACGAGCTTCTAGACATTTTTGCCTTCTTCTAAATGGGGGTGGCAGTAGTGCCTGCTGCTTTGGGGCCTGGTAGAATGCTTTGCCTTGCACCCCGTCAGGTCCCATGATGGTGGCTGCTCCGGCCGGCGGGACACCGGCAGATTTGGGGGGCGGGAATTGGGGTCACCTAGACTGCGTGCTCAGCTGTCCTTGGGTCGCTGGCTCCTTGCCCCCTTGACTGCCTGAGGACTCCACGTGGCACTGGACTGGCGTGCCTCCTGGCCCTGGTGGTGTTTACTTTGGGCGAGCAGGGAGGGCAGGACCTGGTTTTATCCCCTCGATCAGAAGCGGCCCGCGTGGGTCACCTCCCCCAACCCTGCAGGCCTCTGAGGAGCTGGATCTCCTTTGAGGTTTGTCCTTATCAGTCTCATTCTGTGGAAGCTCGAGGAGGGAGCAGGGGTCCGTGGCTGAGACAGCGTCTCCTGCTGGATGTCTGACAGCTCTCGGGAGTGGTCGCCTTGCTGTGGGGGCATCGCGGGCCGGGGGAGGGGGCGCCGCGTCCCTCTGGGTGCACCCCGGAGTGAGGAGAAAGAGGGGGGCTCTCAGGCGCCGCCGGGAGGGGAGCTGTGGCTGGAGTCAGGTCAGTCTGTTGCCTTCCTGTCCCCACCCGTCTGGCCTGGGGAGCGGAGCGTCCGTATCTTCCGCGCCTCCCTCCCTGTCCTGTTCCCCGGCCCAGGCTGCCTGTGTTTGATAGCATGCCTTTGCGTCCCCTTGCATCCCCAAAGCCTCCGTTTTGAGAAGACTTGGCTACCACCCGTGCTGATTCCCAAGAGACTGAGTGGGGAGGGGACATCGTTCCCCTGACTGTGCCCACTGGCGGCCGCTAGGACCCTGAGCGCTGGCCCCGGGGCTTGGCCCCAGCCCGCGGAGTCCACAGGAGGATCCTCTGGGGAGGGGGCTGCTCTCATCCGGGTGGTCCAGCTGGGGAAACCAGTCAAGATGTCTGGAGAAGTTACACGACTTGCCCTGGGTCACGCGGAGTGTCAGGAGGACCCGAGCAGAGACCAAGGCTGCTCCTCAGGCCGCCCGAGGGAGGCCCCAAGCCTCCTGTGTCCCTCAGGCCTCCTGACCGCCCCCCGTTCGCTTGCCCAGGCAGGTGGCCCCTTTGAGGAGGCCCGAAGGTCAGCAGGGAAGACAGTGAGACTGTGTGGAACATGGCTAGCGTCTATGAGCTTCCCGCCCTCCTGTCCCTGGTCGGACTGCCCTCGCTGGCCACAGGCTGCCGGTCTGGGCTGTATGGTTGCGGCAGAAAGGGGCGGCCTCCGGTGCCCTGGGGTCATCTGAGTGACTGGCACGGGAGCACCTGGGCGGGGGGGCCCCCCTCCGAGGCCAGAGAGCAAAGAGACCTTGACTTGAGCGCAGGAGCAGGCCGGGAAGGGGCCGGGTCCCCAGAACAAAGCCCCAGCGGGGGCGGTGGCCCCGAGGCCCAGCTGGGGACCCTCCTCACGCTGTCTCCCTTGCCCTCCCCGCAGTGGCCCTGCCTCCCGAGAAGACAGACGGGCTGGCCAGCGGCGACGAGAAGAGGAGGGAGAAGGCGAGCGAATCCTGCCCGGGCTCCAAGAAGCAGCTGAAATTTGAAGTAAGTGTGCTTTCCTGGCCCCGGGCTCTGGAGAGAAGGGTTTCTGCGCTCTCGTTGCGGCTTTTCCAGGAGGGAAGCCGAGGCCGTGCAGATGCTAAGGACTTTCACCTCCTGTGTGACCAGCTGCCGTTGGTGGCAGGGTTGTCCCATCCCGTCCGCCTCGGCGGGCCCCGAGGACTCAGCACCGCCAACCCGCTGGGCTGTGGCCGGCGGTCGGGGGAGGACCCGAGCGGGGACCCGGGGGACCCGGCTGTCCCTGGCGCTGCCATTACTGTACGAGGGGACTGCCTTCCCTCTGGGCCTCGGCTTCCTCGTCACTGGAAGAAGCCTTTGATTCCACCCCCCGGGGCTGTTTGGGGAACACGTGGGGCTCTCGGGCAGGCTGGATGCCAGGAGGCAGGAGGCCTTACGCAGGTCCCCGGCCCTACCTGGGACTCAGTTTCCCCGTGTGGTCAACCACTAAAGGAACACGCCCTCCCAGAGCTTGCAGTCTGTCCGTCCTGCCCCATCCCAAACAGTACGACAGGCTCCTTCTGTGCACCAAGCAGGGCCGGGTGCAGGAGAGCGGGACCCGGGCCTGTCGGCGCGGAGCTTACCAGCTTCTCCCTGCCCTCCCTTCTCCTCCTTTCCCTTCTTCGTTCTCCGCTCCCCTGCCCGAGAGCACTGGGGCAGAGTTCTAGCAGGCTAGGGTTCGCATCCCAGCTCTGCCGCTGCCCCACTGGCTTCTGCTGAGGGATGGGGAAATTTCAGTCTCTATCTTATTGGAGTGTGGTAAGCCTGGTGAGCTAATGCCCCTCACATGCTTAAAAGGGTGTCCACTATCCCGTCGGCACTTTCCTTCTTCCTTCCAAGCAAGCTTGATTGACACCTGCTGGTTACCAGGGGACCCCACAGTGAACTGGGCCTGGTCCTGCCTTCCCAGAGCACAGTGTAGTGAGGGGCCGGGAGAGAGCCCCAGACCCAGTGACTGAACAGTCGGGGATGTGATGGGGGGTCCGGGAGCCCGCGGAGAGGTGGCCGCCGTGGCCAGGCTGGAGGCGGGCTGGGTGATGGAGGCAGTTCCTGACACTGCGTACCGCACTGGCTGAAAGCAGAGGGTGGCCCAGGCGCCAGTCTGAGCTGAGCCTCTGAGTGCAGGAGTAGGAATTGGGAGAGGTGAGGACATGGAGATCCTGGGATAAGGAGAGCACTTCTGGCTGAGCGAACAGCAGGAGCAAAGGCCCTGAGGCCAGCCAGGCAGCGAGCTGCGTGGTAACAAACAGCGTCCTATTGCGTAGTCATGGTGGGTGGTGCGGGGAGGTGGCTCGGGACAGGGTGTGACATGGGTCCCAGTGGGCCCTGAATGCAGGAGCTGAAGGGGGCAGGCAGCATCCTGCTGGGGAGCTGGGGTTGCTAGCTGCTTCCCGGAGCCCACCCGAGTCCCCGCGTGTCTTCTGGGGGTGGTTGGCGGAGCTGAGGGCCGAGTGCAGCAGCAGAGGGAGGGCTCAGACCCGGAGGTCTCACTTCCCTGGAGGCCTGAGGGGGCCCGATTTCTGGAGAGGGCCCAGCTCGCTGCCTGGGACTCCTCCGTGGCCCATGAGGACCACTCACCCGAGAAGCCCAGGTGGTGGTGGTGGTGGTGGTGGTGGGGACTAAAGACGCAGATGACAGAAGTTGGGGGGGGGCATAGTTACTGAGCCCCGAGCTGTCTTTGGAGCCACGCAGAAGGAATCAGAGAAACACTGTGTGTGTGCGTGTGTGTGAGTGCGTGTGTGGGCATGTGTGTGGGGCAAGCACTGTGCTACATGAAACGGTGCCTCGCAGAGCAGAGCGGGCACTTGGCAGGTATCAGACGGGCATGTCACAACTGAGGGAAGGCTGACTTTGAACTCCGCGTGGGCCGCCCGAGGACTGCTGGAGGGAACTGGCTTCAAGCTGCAGAGGTTGGGGGCAGGGACGCCGCGCTCCGGCACATCCATGCCAACATGCAGAGGCCAGGTGCCCCCCCCCCGCCCAGGGCGCTGAGCCCATCTTCCTGCAGAAGGAGAGGGCAGCTGCGGCAAGACGTATAACAGAATGTCCCGGGAGCATCTTTGCTGGCTTTTACAGAATCTTGTGAACCTCTTTCCCAAAACAGCCAGCCTTTCTCGAGCTTTCTGTCTGGTGTTGAGCGGGCTCCTGCCTACACCCTGCCAGGGACCGAGCTCATCACTTCCCAGCTCGGGTGCCTGTGGTTAGACACGTCGGGTCCTGTGAGCGATGATAATGAAGTCATTGTGAACATTACGTGCATCATATGTTAACATTACAGCCGAGACAATGGCATCTACTATCATTAATTGGACTTCTCTAGGTGCCAAACAGTTCCACGCTTTTTCCACTTCCCCCGTTGCAGAGCCCCAGGCAAGGACTTGGCAGGTGATCCCAGGGAGCAGTAAAGGAGGGCAGCCAGTACCAGTGGGTGAACGGGTGGATCCACGCCAAGGCAGCTGGGGCTCAGTCCTGCAGGGCCCCCTCCCACCCCCGCCCCGAGAGCCGTGCAGAAGGCCTCACGCTGCCCTGGCCGTTCAGTCACCAGCTCTCAGGACTTCCTCGGACCCAGAAGCTGGCCGCTTGAGGCGGGAGGTCGGGAACTGGCCGGAGGGGATGTGGTGTGGGGCTGTCCACGCTCCCAGCAGCCTCGTGAGATCAGTACTGGCCTTTCCTGTAATTTACGTGAGGGGAAACCAAGGTACAGAGAGGCCATGTGGAGGGCCACGTCCTGGTGGGCACCTGGGGGCTGAGCTGGGGCTTTATCTTTTAATGCCCGCTCTTGCCCTCTCCTGCCTTCCCGGTCAGGCGGCCACCCGGCGGCACAGCGTCCTGCCGTAGCTTCCCGGTGCTGGTCCCCATGTCTTCTGGAAACTTCTGTCCCTTGGTCCAGGTTCCGTCTCCCTGAGGCCACGAAGCCTGCTCTCAGACCCCCAGCTCACCCCCCCCCCGGGGGTTTCCTTTGCCTTCAAACACCCAGAGGCTGTCTGGCACGTGCGCAGGCGTCTCTCGCTGGGCCAGACCTGCCCTGCCCGGCCTGGCCTCGCCTCCTGGACCCTCCTGGCTTGGTCATCGTGCTCTTCCTTCCCACAAGGCCTGGGGAGCACAGTGGGAGGCGGCTGCCCAGGCGGCCCAGGGGGTGACCTGGCCCCTGGGTACTCCAGCCACGCCCGTGGGTTGTCTGTGTCCAGGAGCTACAATGTGACGTGTCCGTGGAAGAGGACAGCCGGCAGGAGTGGACCTTCACCCTCTACGACTTTGACAACAATGGCAAGGTCACCCGTGAGGTGAGTGCACCTGCCAGGGCCGGTGGCCTCCAGCCACACCCTCGGGCCCTCCTGCCCGTCTCCCCCAGTTCTCCCAGGCTGCCTACCAGGCGGAGGCGGGGAGGGTTGGGGAGGGGAGCCCTGGAGCTTCAGGGAGACCTGGAGGGGTGTCCCAGAGCTGCCGAGTGGGCAGCAGGGATAGAGGAAGGGGCGGCTGGGCTCCCCTGTGCTCAGCCGAGGCACTGCTCCCCCTGGGGAAAGGGAAGGGCAGAGGTAAGTGCCAAGCCCTGAGGGCTCCCCGAAGGAGGACCCCAAGTCCCAACAAGGTCCTGTCCTGCCTCCTCCCCTCTGGAGTCCAAGAGCTCTGGGTGGAGCAGGGGCTGTGACCATCCCAGGAGCCCCGGAGCTGGGGCTGGGTCACGGGCCTGTTCATCACCTCCCTTCTCCCTTGGAACGCGGGTGTCCATCCCCTCAGCCCTCGTGTCACACCTCTGTCCTTCCTGCGTGCCCCTCACCCTTCCTCTGTGCCTCTGTCTGAGTACCGAGCCCCCGCTGTGTGTCTCCGCTGTGCCCCAGCTGTGGGGACCAGGGATGACCAGCACAGACACAGCTCCCGGGCTGCGGCTCTGACAGCCGCTGAGGGAGGCCGGGCCCAAACAATTACAGGACAACTGTGAGGTGGGACGGGGGTGAAGGAGATAAACAGGGTGACAGAGAGGGGCCCGTGTGTCTAGGGAACCTTCTGGGCGAGGTGCTGTGGAGCTGCGCAGAGTGAGCATGGCGTGCAGAGCTGAGGCGGGGAGAGAGGCCCGGCCGGCGCAGGGCAGGAGCGCTCGGGGTGTGTCAGGTGCTGGGGTAGACCGGCCTGGCGGTTGCTTCCCAGGAGCCCTGGCTGTGGCCGGAGCCGGCAGGGCAGGCCCTGGCTTGGGTTCTCGGGGCTCAGGGAAGCCACCAGGGGGTTGGTGAAAGCAGAGGTAGGACCTGCTCTGGGCTACTGAGCTCTGCCTCCCGTTTCCCCTGCGCCTGGGTACCACCCCTTCTGTCTCCTTGTTGCTTTTCCCACCGTCCCTCTGGGACAGCCTCTCCCTCCCCAGCAGGCGCTGGTTTTCAGATGGGCACAGGGGCCTCAGAGCAGCATGACTGGCCCCACGCCCGCCTTACGTCCTGCTCACCAGGGCGTCAGGGGTGTCCCCGGAGGAGCTTTGCTGTCTTCTCTCCCTGCCTGGTTCAGAGCTACAGATTTTCTCTCCTGGGATTGGTGCAGGAGAAGCTGCTGGAAGGGATGCCTGGGTGAGAAAAGGGCAACTCTTCCTCAGGCCGTGGCTAAAGGAATATTCGAACAGGGTGGGGGAAGCTCTGAGTGACTTTTAACCATTCAGGACTCTTGAGGACGTAAGTGACAGAATCCCAGCAAACTGTTCTTGGTTTTTATTTTATTTTATTTATTTATTTTTAATTTTTTTAAAAGATTTTATTGATTTATTTGACACAGAGAGAGATCACAAGTAGGCAGAGAGGCAGGCAGAGAGAGAGGGGGAAGCAGGGAGCCCGATGCGGGACTCGATCCCAGGACCCTGAGATCATGACCTGAGCTGAAGGCAGAGGCTTAACCCACTGAGCCACCCAAGTGCCCCTGCTCTTGGTTTAGAAAAAAAAAAAAAAAGAACATATTGTGGTCCAGGGCACTGACTTCAGGCATGGCTGGATCCAGAGGCTTGGTGCCTTCAACCCAAGCTACCTTCAAGGCTCTGCTCCCTCTGTGTTCCTCCATTGTCCGGCAGCCTTTCCCTGGCCAGTAGCAAGGTGTTGGCTGACATTTCCCCTCTGTCCGGGACTCTCAGCAACCCTCCCAATTCAGAAGTTCCAGAACTGAATCTCACCGGCTCTGACTGCCTCACATGAGTGGCCCAGACCCGGTCATTTTTGCCGTGGGTTTGCGATGCTTGGAATGGCCCTATTCTGAGTCATGGGAGCCAGGGGAAGTTAACAGATACATGAGACACAAAGACTGAAAGTGAGAGGGGGGTGTGTAATCAGCTCACAAAATAAAATCAAGGTACTGTTTTTAGGGGGCGGGGGAATGGATTCTGGGCAGGCAAAACCCTGAGAGGGGCCCGGGTACTTGGGAAGCAGTGGAAACGCCTCTTGGTTGGAGACCTTGGGGAGGCCGGTGCGGGGGCAGGGGGTTGGTGGTTTAGGGGAACCCCGTCCCCCTCCAGCTGTGCTGCTTTGTGTGAGGGGTTATGGTTTCTCTGGAGTGACCGCCCTTCCTCCCCACTCCGTTTGGGAATGGCAGCTGCAGTGTCATTATCTTCCCAGGGAAACACACAGCAGTCTGGAAGCTTGGTTAGCTGAGCTGAATGGCCGTGGCCCTGGCCGTCTGCCAAGGCCACATGGGCATCCGGCTGGGCTTCCCGGGGTGCAGTGGGTGGCATTGCCCTCTCTTCTGACTCGCGTGGCGGCCAAGACCCGACGGCCCCTGCGAGCCACTGCCTTCATTCCTTGCTGGTTCGGAAATGCTGACCGTCAGAGGGCTGGCCCCCCACCTCGGAGGTCTTGCAGAAACCCACGGGCAGACACGGCCCTCTGGTTCCGCACTGTGCCTTTCTTTACCCTCGCAGAGGAAGAGCAGGGGAGTGAGGGCTCCCGAGGAGGGTGGCCCAGCCTGGCCTGGAGAAGGCCATCCCTGGACCGTGTCTTCCTCCGGCCAAGGAGCAAGGGGGCTGGTGTCCAGTCCAAGGAGAACCCAGCCTCGTGTTTCCCCTTGGTCTATTTTTAGCCCCGAGGCCACTCCTTGGCTATAAATACCGGTCCCCTCCGGCTCTCTGGCGGTCTGCGGGCATGTTTCTGTGCGCTGGGGCAGACAGCCTCCCACCTCCCTGCAGCCACAGCCCAGAGCGGGCGCCTGGGCTCACTTCCCAACTCAGAAGAAAGTACCTGTTCATTTGTGCAATAAATATTCGCAGGTACCTACTTCTGTGTGCTGGGCCCCGTGCAGGGGAGAGTCGATTTCTCAGCTGGGATTGCCAGAGCGTGCCTGTTCCGAGACCCCGAGTCACTGCCCTCCAGCCCCGGCTTGGGATAGGACGCTGGGGGATGATGCTGGCGGACCTCACTTTTCTCATCTGTAAAATGGAGATACTGGGGCCTCCCGGGGGGGCTTCCTAAGATGGGAAGAGGAGGGAGCAAACGTGGGTGCGCAGAGCAACTCCAGGGAAGAAGCAGGGAGAAGAGGTGTCCTCTACAGGCCTGGCCGGAGGAGCTCAGATCGCTGAGTGACCCAATGACTGGGTCTCAAATGGGCAGCCTTCCCGACCCCAACGTTAACCCCGAGATGTTCCGGCCCAGCCCCCCGGAAGGTTTCGTTAAAAATTAGTTATCACAGGCAACTGAAGTAAAAATAGATGAAGTGACTACATCAAAATTCAAAACTAACGTGTATCAAAGGACAACAGCAGAGCGGAAGGCAACCTACAGAATGGGAGAAAATATTTGCAAATCACATTATCTGATCAAAGATGAACATACAGAATATAAAAAGAACTGCACATCTGCAACGGGAAAACCAACAACCCAAATAAAAAAACGCGCAAAGAACTGGATCATTTCGCCAAAGAAGATGCACACCAAGTTAATGGCCAAGAAGCCCATGAAAATGTGCTCAACGTCACTTGTCATCAGGAGATGCAAATCAGAACCGCAGGGGGATCCCATTTTATATGCGTTAAGATAAAAAAACCCACACAGACAGATAATGACGAGTGTCCCCGAGGCAGCGGTGACATCAGAACACCTGTGCGCTGTGGGCAGGAATGTCCGAAGGCGCGGCTGCCGTGGGAGGCAGACTGGAGGGTCCTCAGAAAGCTAAGCACAGAATTCCCGCATGACCCACCAGTTCCACTTCTGAGTCTCTACAGCCCGAAGCAGGGTCTCAGGGAGACCCTGGGACTTGTACCCTCACGCCCTCAGCAGCGTTTTTCACAAGAGCCAAAAGGCAGAAGTCACCCAAGCGTCCCTGTCCCTGTCCCTGTCCCTCGGCAGAGGAGAGGATAAACATATACATACAATGCAGTATTATTTAGCCTTAAAAAGAAAGGAAATCCTACCAGGGCCCACAATAGGGAAGATCCTCCGGGACCTCGCGCTAAGGGCAAGAAGCCAGCCACAAAAAGGCCAATCCCATGTGATTTCACGTCTATGAGGTATCTGGAATAGTCGGATTCGTAGAGTCAGAAAGTGGCATGATGGTGGCCAGGGGCTGGGGAGATGGGGAAATGGGGAGTTGTCAGAAATTAAATGAGTGTCTGAAGACTTAGCGGAAGATTTTGCATTTCTGGGATGACCCTCTCTTAGCCTGCATTGCCACGGTGCCAAGTGGGTGCCACCTCTGTGGATTCCCCACTCTGGGTCCCTTATCCATCTACCTGCCTGGCCGTGGCAGTGCTTGGTGTCCCCCCTCGGTCTGAACAGCTTCCGGGTGGAGAATCAGGTGAGGGTTGAGACAGGTTGAGCCTGTCTGTTTATGAAGAGCCACAGGGCAGATAATTGGCCATCTGAGGTCCCAACCTATAGAGAGCAAATACCTTTCCCAGAGGCTTCCTGCATCATTTAAAGCTGGACGCCTCCCCTTTCCGACAAACGACCTTAGCAAACTCCCAGAACAAACGGAGACCCTATTTTCTCCCTCCGTTCCCCAGACAGAAGTCTCTGAGACGCTTCACGGAGCATGGGTTTGGACATCTCCGTTCTGGTTGAGGGGATAACCAAGTCCCAGAGAGAGGATGAGATTGGGTCAAGTTCTCGCAGAGTAGTTTATCTTTAGTGGCACATCTCCTTGTCCATTTTTCATCCGGAAGGAGCTCATCAGACCCCAAGCAGGTGCTGTTGGTGTCCCCCTCCCCAGACATCTCCCCAACCTGCCTCAGCTCGCCTGCTGCTGGGGTGGGCAGTGCCCACCACGAGAGCCCTCCCTGGTGGGAGCGGGCTCAGCCTTTGCAGGACAGCCCGGTAGTCCTGGCCGTGTAGCATCCCCTCCCTACCCCTGCCCCAGGCCAACCCCACCAGGGATGGATGAGACTTTTCTGAAGTGGGTTCCTCACCATCCCTCCAAGAACCCGAGCGCGACTGAGCCCAGTGGCCTGTGGCTGGACCTGCTCATTCATGGCATCTCCTGCTCCCTGCCCCTTTGCTCCTGCGTCCTAGGATGCCCTCCCAAGTGAACCTCTCATATGCATGTTCCTGCCTTAAGCTTGACTTTGGGGGAGCCAGGCGGCTTTCCCTTCCTCAGGTATCACCAGGCCCTCTGATTCCCAGGGCTGTGGGGGTACCGTGACTGAAGTCCCGGGTGGCTTTCTGCTTCGCTTCCCTGCAGGACATCACCAGCCTGCTGCACACCATCTACGAGGTGGTCGACTCCTCCGTCAACCATTCCCCAACATCGAGCAAGACGCTGCGGGTGAAGCTCACGGTGGCCCCTGACGGAAGCCAGGCCAAGAAGGGCATCCTTCTCAATCACCCTGGTGAGGGGCTGTAGGGCCGCCCAGACCACAGGGGCCAGTCCACTCCCAGCTCTCAGGAAGGACCCCCCATACTGGGAAGAGTGGAAGGGAGTCCCCGGGGGCTTTCCCTGGGAGCGACTTTGTGGACAAGTGGAATTTGAGCAGGTCCTTGAAAGAGCAGGATTGGGATAAGAAAGGAATTACAGGTGGGAGGCCCTATGGAGGCAGAGCCCCGGAGGTGGGAGGTGGGCGTGGACATGGCAGCCAAGAGCCTGGGGAGGAGGGGAGTCTGGAGGGAGAAGGTAAGGGGGCAGGTAGCGGTGAGACCCCTGCCTGGCCCTGGCTTGGAGAACCCTTCCCACAGAGCCATGGTGAGCCGCCGTGGGCCAGTTGTCAAAGGTTGCATGCCGGGGGTGGGTGGGGTGAGGGGGGGAGCTTAGAAAACCTCAGTGGAGCCAGGAAGCTGGTGGGCACTCGTGTAAGCCGCTCACCTGGCTGTTTCTCGGGCGGGACTCAGACCTGCAGAGCACAAGGCCCAGAGCGGAGACCAAGCCCGCCGAGGAGCTGCGAAGCTGGGAGAAGAAGCAGCGAGCCCCACTCAGGTACAGTGGGTGTGTATGCGGGGGCGGGGGTGGACAACGGCCCGGTGCGCTTGAGCACATATTGAGCACCAGCTGTGTACCCGCCCCAGAGGGATTTTGAGCCGGGGGGCTCCAGTCTATGTTCGCTTCAGGGGGCGGTGATTTCCGAAGACAAGTTCACAAAGCAAACTCCGTTTGCAATAAATGACTAAATGTAGGTCTATAATCCTTTATCCAGAACACTCTGGGTCATACATGTCTTGGAATTCAGCATTTGTCGGGTTTTAGAAGAGATGGTCCCAGGACATTTCTTCTCTATGCTATTTGGCCCCTGGGCAGCAGCCCGGGATTTTGCACACACTGAAGAAAGGTCTGCGTGGACACGTGTGAATGTCCACACGAAGTGATTAAAGGCTATAGTGACCGTCACATCTGTTTAGGGCAGGCCTGGCTGCCAAATAGGTTATGAAAAATCTCTGCCTTCAGGTTTTTTGGGTTTCAGGATTGTGGCTAAGGGATTGTAAGTCTGGGATTCTCTCCCACCTGTTATTTCTTTAACTGCAAGGAGGGAAGGAAAGGAGGGAAGGAAGCGAAGAGAGAGTGTGTGTAAAGAAAAGCATGGAGTAAACAGGAATATAAAGTCACAGCGGTGTAGGAGGCGTGAGGATGTAGGAGGCATCCGTGGCCGGAAGTCAGGGGCCAGATGGCAGTACCTGCCCGGGGAACGGAAAGGAAGTGACCGGAAGTGACCAGATTGTGACAGGCGCCCGCCCATGGGGGAAGGACAGAGGGCAGTCCCAGCAGGGGCCACAGCCTGGTGTGGGGAGGGGCATGCAGGCTAGTTGTGTTGGGGAGTGGGGAGGACGGGAGGGGTGGAGCTGGCAGCTCAGAGAGCTTTGCAGGGGAGAGGCAGGGAACCCAGACTCCCCCCAGGAGAAAGGTGGCCTCTGGGGGCACGTCTCTCCACACCCCCTCCCGACACACGCATGCTCCATTCTTGGCTCACAGGGCCTGGCACCCTCAACTCTGGTGGCTTGGGGGCTTCTGCTGACCACACGCTCTGAGGAACAAGCCCAGGGGCGAGGACTCCTGTCTGCCACGGGCACACATGGTTTGAAGCCTGACTTTGGGGCTTCCTTAAGTTTTGGCCAGTAACCCTGCACTTTTACTCTGGACCTGTTCAAGGTGAATACCTCTCCCATCCTCCCAGGAGGCCCAGGGCGGCCGCAGATGTCTGCATCTCTGCCTGACAGGAAGGAACTAGAGACACAGATTGCCAAGATGACCTCTCCCTCCCCTCCCTGCCCCTTCCCAAGACCCAGAAGGAGATGAACGAAGGGTCCAGAAGGATTTGTCCTGGTGGCTTCCCAGGAGACTGTGGGGCTACCCACCACCCAGGGCTGGTGCCCACCCCCTCACTGGCCTTTTTTGCCCTAGGTTCCAGGGCGACAGCCGTCTGGAGCAGTCTGGCTGCTACCATCATTGCGTGGATGAGAACATTGAGAGAAGAAACCACTACTTAGACCTCGCCGGGATAGAGAACTACACGTCCGAGTTTGGGCCCGGTAAGGGAGCTCCTGCATCCGCGAGGTGGGGCCGGGGGGCGAGGGGGAGTTGGGCAGTCCACGCGGGGTGGGGGGGGCGTGCATTACACCCCCCTGGGCTGGGGGAAGGCGCAGCGCTTACTGGATGGGTTAAAGAGTCTTCTCGGAGGAGACGACATTACAACTATTTTAAAAACCAACACATGCCCCAAGCTGAACAAAATCAAACAGTACCTCAGGGCCTCTCATGCAATGAGAGCAATCGCTCTGTGCCCCACCCCCCAGCCACGCCCTGCCCCTCCCCATTCCACCAGCAAAACGCTGCTCCGTCTTCATCAGCTTTGACTTCTGTTGGCCCCCTGCTAAGATAGATGAAGAGGTAGCCCACTTAATTTCACACCCCCCAACTCCCTTCTCCCCTTCCTTCTTCTCCATGCAATTCCTTTGTTGGTTACCTCCGTAAATTAAGGAATACGCCTGTAGATTTCTGTTCCCATGAGCTCAGACAGCGACCAGTGTCTCTCTCTCTCTCTCTTTTCTCTCTTGGAAGGGAAGTTACTTATTTTTAAGGACCTACCAAAGAAACATCTTCCCCCTTCGCAGACGGCCAAGTTCCGTTCCAGAGAGGTCCCTCCGAGGCAGCGAGGAGCGGTCAGGGCGGGGAGGGGAGCTCTCAGAGAGAAAAGTCACCAGACCTGGAGCACAGGGGGGTGGAGGGGGTTTCTGGGGCACAGAGCAGCCCCGGCACATAGTAGGTGCTCATGAAATATCTGTTAAATTGGTTCCTAGGCTCCCCGTCAGTGGCCCAGAAGTCAGAGCTGCCCCCCCGCACCTCCAACCCCACTCGGTCTCGCTCCCATGAGCCAGAAGCCATCCACGTCCCACACCGAAAGCCCCAAGGCGCGGACCCGGGCTCCTTCCACTTCCTTGACACCCCATTCGCCAAGGTCTCGGAGGTCCAGCAGCGGCTCCGGGGCGCCCAGGACGGGAGCAAGCACTTTGTGAGGTCCCCCAAGGCCCAGGGCAAGAGCGTGGGTGTGGGCCACATGGCCAGAGGGGCCCGAGGCAGACCCCCTCCGGGCCCCGCCGTCCCTGCGGTGTCCCCGGCCGCCCACCTGGCCACCAGCCCCGCCCTCCTCCCCACGCTGGCACCCCTCGGGCACAAGAAGCACAAGCACCGCGCCAAGGAGAGCCAGCAAGGCTTCCGGGGTCTGCAGGCGCCCCTGGCCGTGGGCGGCAGTGTCGTGGGGCGGGACCGTGCGAGGGACCTGCCCGCCGTGGTGGTGTATGAGAGCCCGGCCGGCCAGGCTGTCCAGAGACACGAACATCACCACCACCACGAACACCACCACCATTACCACCACTTTTACCAGACATAGACCCCTCTCCGGAAGCCCCCACCCCGGCCATATGAAGGACCCCCCCACCCCAGCCTCCCCCCAAGGCATTATTATTCTATTAATTATTGTTATTATGACGATTATTGTTATTAATAATTATTGTTACTCCACTAATATTCAGCTAGCCTCCATGTAGAAGATATATGGAAACGCAGAACTAAACTTTTATTTATATGTTGTGAGGACTGCATAACTTACCCAAGAAAATGACTCTGGGTTTGCAAGTGGCCTGTTGAGAGTGGAGGCTCCCCCGGGCTCCCCAGAGGNAGAGGCGGCTTCCGCGCAGGCTGGTCCACACCCTTCCCGGCTCTGGGGGAGCCCTCGGCCAGAACTGTGCCCTACCCCAGTCTCTTCCAGGAGAACACCCTTACCTGGCCCGCTTCCAGAGACCCTCGAAATCTCCGAGAAGATAAACAGCTGCTACCTCTTAGTATTATTCTGATTTTCTTTGGCCCTTAACTGATTGTAATGTGCTACAAGGGATTTCAGCGGACCTTGGACGCGTGACCTTCCTGGCTGTTGTGTTTTTATGTCCCAACCTAGAAACCCTAGCTGTCCTTTCTGGAGTTCCCTTTCACGCCTCTCCAACGGGATCACATCCTCGCCCAAAACCAGCCCCATCTTTTCTGCTGCACACCACGTGGAAATACGCTTCTCCTCCCCCCTTCCCTTGTTCTGTCTTCTTTAGAAAGATACACACACACATATTTAAAGACTGCCCCTGAAACCAGCCTTCTCATTTTGGAAACCTCTGGAGAGGGAACCCAGCCACAAAAACAAGCATGGTTTTCCCAGATCGGGCATTTGTGTGTTTCGGTTGTGGCAGAAGATGTGGAAACCTCATGTTCTCTAGCATTGGCAAATATATACGTACCTACCTACGTGCTTCTCTAACCGAGCTTCCTGTATCTATAGCTAGGCGCCATCTGCCCGTTTCCATGTATCTTTCTATAAATATACACGCTCAGGTAACTTTTCCGGTGTGCAGAAATCAGTGGCTTGCTTCTCTAGACATGTTCTGAGCCCAGATGTCACCCTGCGTGCCTCCCGGTGGGGCCACTATCCATCAGATGCGAATGATCGCTTGTCTCTCCTCGGCAGGTCCTTCTTCGGGGCTCGGGGTCTGACAGATTTGGAGAGGCCTGCTGGAATCCAGAAGCTGGGAGGGCAACGGGGACGGTGACCAGAGTCGTGGCCCCGGAGCAGTGTCCTCCACAGAGCATGACTTGGTCTGATGAGAGCCTGGGGAGACTAGGGAAAGGACCACTGCCCACCAGTCGGGGTCCCATGGAAAACCTGACACACGCTCCAACTGGGTAATCTGAGGGGATCTTTACAAAGCGTAGGTAAACCTCCAGAAAGAGTGCAGAATCTGGGGCCAGGGATGTGTGGGGCCACTCCCACCCCTGCAGGGGAGCAGAGAGGGTTAGACCAAGCCGTGGGGTGGGGTGGGGGAGCCACTCGAAGCAGCTGTGAGGGGCCGTCCCTTGGGGATGCAGCCAGCCTGCAGGGACCCTACAGAGAATCCATCTGGCGTCCTTCCTGCCCAGCATGCTGTTGAGCCCTGCCCCCCGCCCCCCAGGAGCGGCAGGGAGCCACAGGGCCAAGGTGCTGTTGAGGGCCACATGGACACCCTTTCCAGGCAAGGAGTGAGTGGAAGGACACGAGAAGGAGTGACCAGCTGCCGGCCTCTTTGCTGCTTGGCTGCCAGCTGCCATCTCCTCTCCCAGAGCCTTTGGTTCAACGTGGCTGGAAAGGAGTTATTTTTGATAGTGAGCCCAGGGAGCGCCATCGGGCTCAGAGAGGTTAACTAATTCGCTAGTGATCACACAGCAGGTGGCAGAGCTGGAATTCTAGTCTTCCCCACGACCCCCTTAACCACTGGAGGGCTTAACCACCGGTCGGGGCTTCCTGTGTTTTTAGTTGTGTGGGCTTCTATCAGTCCGTCCAATTCAAACCGACGGGAACGTCCCCAGGGCACGGAGGGGGCTGGGTCCCCTGGGTCCCGCCCCTCTCTCTCTGGGCTTATGCGTCTACCTCGAAGCGCTTTGTTACGCTGTGGGGGCTGCGGGCCCTCTGAGCCCCACAACCAGACGGAAAAGGCTCTTCCGCTAGGCATGGTCCAGGGCAGGATTCTGATTGGCTGGGCTTAGATCCGGTGCCCGCCCCTGGGCCAATCACTATGGCCCACCCAGAGTCACGTGTCCAACCCCGTGGGCAAGGGGGCGGAGTCTGCGGGAGGAGAGGAAAGGAAGCGAGCCCGAGCCGGAACCCGGGACTAGAATTTGCTGCAAGGTGGAAAGGAAGCGGGGATTGGATCCACACGGGGAGTCTCCCTGCGGTGGCTTTAGAGCGTTCCCTCGGCCTCTGAGAGGGGGTTCCACGCCATCTCTTACAGCCCCACACCCGCCAGGTTCGGTTATTTCTTAGGAACTGGGATTTGTTTAAAATACCATTTTCGAAAAATCGTGACCTGTGCCTATGTTCAAGATTCAAATAATACAGAACGGGTGTGCAGTAGAGAGTACACCTCCTTCCAGAATCTCTGTCTCTAACCTTCCCGGGCCCCTCCTGGGCCTTTCGCTGAGGCGTGGGGGTTGTGAGCCCAGACTCTGGGGCCGGGCTGCCTGGCTTCAAATTCTGGCATCCTCAGTGCTCTGTGCTTCCAGCGGTTCACGGGCTTTCTCAAGCCTCCGTTCCCCCTCTGGAAAGGGCGATCGTAAGAGACCTACCCCACGGGCTTGTCGCGAGAATTCACTGAGTTAGCATAGGCCCGGCCCGGAGGAGCAGCACGACAATGTTAGCTGCCATTATTTGCAAGAATAAATGCATTTCTGTAAGACACCTCCCCGTTTAAATTTCGTTGATTCTTTGGAAAGACTTCACTTGTTTCGGAGCAGCTTTGGGTTTCTGACACAATTGAGGGGAAGATACAGAGATTTCCCACATCCTCCTTACCCGACGCGCACACAGCCTCCCCCATCATCAACAGTCTCACCAGAGTGGTACTTTTTTTTTTTTTTTACCAAGGACGAACCTGTGGGGACCCTCGGTAATGACCCAAAGTCCATAATTTGCCTTGGGGTTCACTCTTGGTGTTGGGCATTCTGTGGGCTTGGACAAATATGCAATGACATATCCGTCATTAAAATATCATACAGAGTATTTTCACTGCTCTAAAAATCCTGTGCCCCACCCACTTCTCTCTCCCTTGCCCCGTTTTGTTATTTTAGTAAATATTTCAAACAAGGTTGGAAACAGAAAACGGTAACAGTAACTGAACTCACTGCCCAGATTTGACACACGCTGACAGTTTACAGTATTTATTTCAGATCTATTTTTAAGAAAGAAAACACTGCCATGCTGCTTAATCCCTTTCCCACCCCCACTTTTTTATTTTTACCCGAGGAGTAACATAGTATTCATACTCAGGCCTTTCCTCTGTGACCTCATGTATTTGGAGAGCTTACTCCGTGGCTATAGAGCTCGGCCCCCTTCTCTGGAACAGCTGCTCAGCCTTCTCTTGCTCAGAGGCGCTGTCACGGACTTGCCCCATCCCCTCCTACCAGGCCTGTGGGTCTCTCATTCCAGGGGCACGGAGGGTCCTTGTATGCAGCTGTCCCGGTGCCCACCAGCAGAGCAAGAGGGACAGCGCCAGCACCGAACTGCCGAGTTCAAGGGCATGCGTGATTTCAATGTTGGTAGATTTTCAAATGACCTCTCAAAGTTGTACCAAATAGTTAGAAGTTGAAGGAAGAAGAGAGACAAAAAGGAAGAGAAGCAAGTAAGGGAGGGATGGAGAGAAGGAACGGAGGGAGGAAGGGAGGAAGGAAGGAAGGAAGCAGGGAGGGAAAAGAAAACTAGAAGGGGTCAACCACACTTCTTGGTGAGGCTTTGAGCACGTTTTCCTGCAGGCTGGTGTGGGTGAGTTTTGCAAATCTCCTGAGGTCCTTCCAGAGGAACTGCTGCTGCTTCTCCAGAACCCTGAGCTCTGAGCTCCCCTGGGGCCTGGAGAAGGGATAGCGGGACGGGACTCGGCTCGGCTAGCCTCGTGTGCTTGTGGGAGCACAAGCACAAGCTGGTGGCTAGGATGCCCCGTTTCTGCTCATCTGTCACTGGACCCCGTCTGTCTGGGGTGTCAGGCAGCCAGCAGCCGGGTTGAGGCATGAGGCTTGCAGCTGCCAAGCCCTGCTCCCGTCTCCTGGGGAGCACTGGGGGGTCGGGGAGCCTGGGGGGGGGTCTCGTGCACTTCCCACCCAGCCATGCCAATTACACTTTTTGGCAAAAGAAACAGCCGGGAGCAGTTTCTTTTGCTTCCCCTTCCTTGTGCTCGGTGTTTAGATGTCAAATCATTACAGGGCCGGAGGGAAGGCAGCCTTGGAGGTGGCAGGAGGAGGGGAAGACTGCCTGTATTTCAAGTACCATTTCTGTCAGCCGCTGCCACTAATGACCCCAGCTTCCGTGAGACTGTCAGACTTGCGGGAATGAAATGGGACACGAGAGGTGTGCGGTGTAAGCCGACTGCGACACCCTCCACCCCCCGCCTTCGCCTGCTCATTGAAGGCAGGGCTGCACAGCAGACGCCTGGGGGTGGCATGCCCCAAAAGACCTCACGGCAGCCTTGCCCTTGTCCAGTCCAGGTCCAGCCTCCGCCCTCCCAGCCCTGCCTTGGCCCCGAATCCCGTGGGTGTGGCCTGGCTTCCCGCGCGCACCTGCTGTGTTTCGCCAATGCGGGTGGGCGATTCAAATGCTTTAGGGACTCCTGAAAGCCGTGCCAAGGCGCCCTTCCCTGATCATTAAAGTTTTATCCCTGCCTTGTTGGGGGCTCCGATCTGGTTTTTGTCTTGTCACCTCCCAAACCCGCAGATCTCTGAACCTCACCCCTCTGCTCTGGGGCTTGTGCCCTTGAATGATTTTACAGATTAATGTATGTGTCCGCAAGAGGCTTTCTGGCCTCAGTATCTTCCTTTAAAGTGAGGAGGGGGAATGAGTGTGAGACCCATTTTCTAGTAGCAGAAGGTGACCCCGGGGAGAAAATGACACTCAGAACCTGACCTTGATTCCGCAGCTCCCACTGACCCTTCCCTGGGCTTTCTTCCCCTCCACTTTCCCTCCCCAAAGGGGAAGAATCCCAGTGCTTTCAGCCTATGAGCCTGCTGGGGACAAGAGGGTGTCGACCTCAACAGGAGACCCTCCAGACATGACTCTGCATAGACCACGCCACAGGGAGCGGGGCGGTGGGGAGGGCAGAGCGGAATGTTCCCAGCCTCTCACTCTCATCCTGACTGTTTCACAACCACTCGGGGAGAGTTTTAAAAATCCCAGTTCCGGGGCCCGCCCGCCTCCGGTGATGCTGGTCTGGGGGACGGCCAGGCGTCAAGGTGTTTCGGCTCCCAGCGGACTTCTGGTGAGCCAGATTGAGAACCCCGAGCCTTGTGTTTTCGCCAGATGACCTCATTCCAGGGAAATCTCTAACTTCGGGGGCCACAAGCCTCTCCCGGGGAGCACGTTAGATGCAGATACCTAGTCCCCCCAGCACCCCCTCCACCTAGAGAGTGAGATCATGTGAGTCTGGAATGTGATGGCAGCAGGCATGAGTGCCCTTGACCGGCTCCCACCCACCCCAGGGGGTGCTGTTGCCCTTGGGCCCAGGGACCACTGTGTGAGAAACCCAGTGACCTATGCCCTGGAGCAAGCAGGGTGGAACCCTAGGGAGCGTGCACACTAAGGTGTAAATGAGGAACGAGCTTCCAAGAAGCTTCCCGATGTTGGAGCAAGTGGCCGTGCCCAGAGGGCAAAACTGGATAATCCAGTAACAGCTCTCCGGGTGCAGGCCGAGTTCTTTTCCTCATTGCCCTGCCACCTGGACCCCAATAACACTCCTCCGCTCCCCTGGTAAAACCACAGACCCCCCAAGGACAGCCAGCTCTGCAGTGAGAGTCCCAGGAGCATCTTCCAATCAGGATGGGTCCACAGTGACCCCTGGTGTGTGGACCACACATTCTCCTTCCTCCCCTGGCTCTTCAGGGAGATGCAAGTGGCCTTTTCTCCCTCTTCCCCCTTTGTTTTGGCTTCCTTGCTCCCTGCAGGAGGCGCTGGTATCCTGGGTCAAGGCCAGCCTTGGGGAGTGGGGACTTGGTGCAACCAGCAGCTGACCGTCTTTGCAGTGGCGAAGACGCAGGTTTGGTTATGGTCAGGCGTAGGGCGCCCCGCCTGGTCCCTCCAAGGGTCTGCATTGGGGGCCATGTCTGGGCTGACCTTTTGGAGGGAGCTTCCTGATGGCCCATGTCTGGGGGGAGGAAGTATGCAGAGAGAGGTGTTAGAGATTTAAAAGGACCTGCGTATGAGAATCCAGCCACGGTCTGAGGAAGCCCTGGGGGAGGCGAGCAGTCCCAGAGCCCCTGGGCCACCGCTCAGATCTCAGTGGGGCAGAGCAGGAGGAAGGCCTTAAGCGACCGTGAGCTCTACACTAGGATTACCACCCCCAACTCTCTACTCACCCCAAGCTTTGACTCCCCACCCCCCCACCGCTCTACTAAAACAATTCTCTTCTGGATATTTCTCATCACAAAATTCTGGATACGTTCATCCAAGCTGGCTCTATTTTTTCTTGAACAACGAGGCCTCACTTTTTGGAGCCAAGTTAGCGGGTGCCCAGACAAAGGGGCAGGCCGCAGAGATTGCTGGCCACCAGACTTCTGTAACTGCCCTTCCCAGAGCATGCGCACAGTAGGTGGTCACTGGAGGGTTTAGGGGGCGTTCTCCTGCCACCGAATCCTTGACTGTGGAGTTGTACAAAGCAGTCACAGTTCAGATAAAAGTCTGGGAAAGCAACACGGCATCAGCGACCTCTAATTTTGTTAAATAAGAATGGAAAAGAAAAGAAAACTGCAGTCTTTTACTCTTTAAAGAAAAAAATTTTTTAAAAAAGAAAGGACAAAATTGAGCTTTATTTGAAAAGAACAACCCCTCCCCTCACTGCGTTGGTGTCCCAACCCTCCCCCACCGCCGGAAACCAGGGAACATTTGGCTGAATGTTCATTGTGTTTGTGAATAGCCGGTTCACAACACAGTGGCTGGGCAGGAATTACTGTCCCCATTTTAAAGATGGGAGAACTGAGTCTGGATGAGGCGGGTGCAGTTCATACTGACCCTCCTTCCCGCAGCTGAGTCCAGACCAGCTCCCGGGCCCCCTCTTCCAGTCTGTGGCCTCAGCTGCCTGCTGGGGGACTTGGGGAAGGGCTGGCATCTGTGCTGTCTGGGGAGAAAGCTTCCACGGCCTCAGTCATGGGCTAGGGACTCTGCAGGGGCCATTGTGGTGATCCTGCTTGCATAGACAAAGCTCAGCTGCAGCCAGACTGTTGGAGGCCTGTCACTGCCAGGCCAGCGGTCAGCCATCTGCGGCGCCTCGGGGGGCTTGGTGCAGGGCTCAGAGCCACCCTCCCTGAGAGCTTGTCGCTTCCCCATCCTTCCCATGCCCTGCCTCCTCTGAGCCTCCCTGGGCTTCCTCGAACTCTACCCTCTGATCCCTTGGGCTGCACCCAACACACGCCCCTCACCATGGCATGATGGACCCATCTGGGGTTTCAAAAATTTTGAATTAATTTCCCAAATCTGAAGGTGTCATCTAAGTATCTGGATTTTGAGCTTTTCTCAGAAGGATCAAAAAAATGCCATTCCACCAGGCCCACCTTCCCAACATGACAGTGCTCCCCGGGAGCTTCGGGGACGCCCCCTCAATGGTGCACATGGCCGCCATTGTCCCAGAGCCCCGGCAGCCTGGGGTCGGTGCGCCTTCCCTGGCTTGCCCCCAAAGACACTCAAGCACCTCTGGGGGACACTCAAGCACATTTCATGGATGCCCATGAAAACCTGGGCCTGTTCAAGGCAGAGTTTTAGATGCTAACGGGGGTGTTTCAGGCACAGGAGGATTTTCACGGGGAACATCTTTGGAGCCAGTTCTAGAAATCTGCCCTCAGCACATGGCCCCGTTCCTATTTTAGCTGGGGCAGGGTTGGCTGGGGGCCCATTGCAAAGCGTGCCAGACTGCGTGAGACCCCACCCGTCACTGTGTAAAGAGGCCGAGTGGGTGGGAAGAGCCCCAACTCAAAAGACTCTGGCTGGATTCCATTAGGCAAGGCTACTTTGAGCTGTTGGCCATGGGCCAGCGCCTTCACAGCTCAGAGACTCAGTCTGCCTTTCTGTAAAATGGGCCCAATGAGATCTGCTTTGTTTTAGCTCCAGGGTCTTTGGAGGTGTAAGCAAGAAGAGATATACAAGAGGAGACTCTTATACATTACATTCCCTGAACAAATACCCACATGGGTCAGCTCTCTTGGGGTGGGGGTGGCAGGAAGGCTGTTGATGAGGAGGGGTTCTCAGGGTGGGCCCGTGGGGAAGCCCAGCACTGGCCATGACTCCTGCATCCCTGAGCTGCGTCTGACCCTACAGGTTAGGCGTTCGGCCTTTCCCCATCTGCAGTCCCAGGAGGATGTGGCTCCAGAGCCTCTGGATGGGCAATTCCTGACCCTGTACCTGTGGTTCGGTGGATGAACTTTGAGGAGGTGACGGGCTCCAGCAGCCAAACCCCCAAATGCAGGCTTGGGGGCTCAGCTCCAGTGGTTGAGGGTATGGACTGTGACATCAGGCAGGCCCTACCTGAGACCTGGCTCTGCCACTTCCCAGTTGTGTGACCACTCTGGGCCCAGCAGCCCAACCTCTCTGTGCTTCAGTTGCCTTCTCTGTAACATGGGGCTAATCAGAGTACCTACCTCCCCAGGGCATTGTAAGGATCAGAGTAAATGATCCAGTCGGTGTAAAGTGCTTGGCTCAGAGCCTGGCGCACAGTAGGCCCTCAAGAAATGGCAGCTGCTGGTATGAGAATCTGGCCCCATGGGGCTCCTGGGGAAGAGGTGCGTCTTGAGAGCCGCCCTGCCCCCAGGTCTGCTGCAGCGCCTCTGTGGGTCAGCTGTGTACTTGAGGGCTGTCCTGCCTTCCCTATTACTTTTCCTTTCCACATTGAATGGGGTCACTCCATTCCTTCCAGACCTGACCTGCAGTGTGAACTTGGGCAAGACCCTCACCCCCCGTGACCAGGCCTTAAATCTCATTTGCATAATGAAGCTGCCCGGGGTTCAGACAAGCTGGGCCTTGGAGTGGCAGCTCTGGGCCCTAACCAGATATGGCAGTGGTAGGACTGGTACCCTAAGAGCCATGCCCCGCAGTTCCTTCCCCCCACCAGTGGGGGACACAGGGAGCTTCTGGGACCGTTCTTAGCAGGCCTGCATCTGGAACATTCCTTGTGCTCAGAGACTCTGGTCCAGGCCCTGGGACCAGGCCTTGAGCCCCAGGATCACTGAGGAGTCTAAATCACCACACAAATCATTTATGGAGCACCCACTGTATGCTCAGCCTGCATTTGCTGACATCCTTAGGACACCCTTGTGAAGAAACCCTGTGACTCTTCTGCTAAGTGACTTATACCAAGGTCACGGTTAATGTGTGGTAGGGTTAGACACAGAATGACACCTGAGGAGGGGGCAAGCTGTTAGCCACTTGACTCTCCCTTTCCAGGAGTCTTCGGACAATGGCAAAGATGAGCAAAGACCAGTCCTACCCTCTCCTCCACCATCACCCCAGCCAAGTCCAAGCAAATGTGAGTGAAGGGGAAGCTCTGGGAGGTGGGCCTGCTGGCCAAGCCTGAGGCTCCAGCTGCAGCAAGATGGTGCCCTGCTGGTCCCCTTCTTCATGTCACCGATCACGTTCATAATTACAGTCTAGTCCTGTTATGTTCCATAAAGTCATTGCTAACACTGAATTAGCACATACTGAACCATCACTCCTAGAGGACGTAAAGGGTTAGGTTCCTGCGAGCCCTTGGTTGCAACATTTTCATCCGCCAGTCAACACCTAGACTTGTTGTGTGTGTGTTTCTGTTTAAAGACACCTGATTTACGATATATTGTTGATTCGTTAACATCGAACTCATGGCCAACAGCAATGTGACTCATGCCTGAATGAAGCTGATTGAACATGCGTTTTCTCTGTAAGACACATCACAGCCTTCTGGTGCCTTGGAACACTAGACAGTGTGTCAGCATCACATTTGGGGGGCATTTTAAACGGAGAGATCACCAACACAAGGCTCACAAATACAAGAAGTGGAGCATGAAATAGACCACAGAAAGGACACTTGTTTGTAGCATAAGAGCTGAAACAAGAAGGCAGAACATTGCCTTGTTTGACGTCAGCTGGAAACCCGCACATCTAAGTGGCTTAAATTTTCCACTGCTCCGCACAGAACTACGATTGACTGTGAAAGCGCCGTGAGTATCGATTTGGGGGTTACAAATCTCTACATTTTAGACGGTGGACAAATTCATAAATAAAGACTCTGAATAATCAGAATCGGCTGTATATACTTGTTTGTGCCTCTGATTATTTAGTTAACATCCGTAGCCACCAAAGCACGGTCTTGCTCACCGAAGATTATTTTGTAATCCCAAAGGCCCTGCAGAGATAGACACTTGTTAGAGTGACTAAAGGACAGTGCCTCCTGGCCTCCCCACCTGGCCCGGGTTCTCTGCTGATTGCATTCATAAGTACGAGTGGGCAGGAGACTCCCCGCTCATAGGATTGTGCTCAGGTTCATTAACATGTAGGCTCTGCCCTCGGGGATGGGTAGTCTGAAAACCAGGAATGTACTGAGATGCTCTCAGTAGCATGGGAGAGAGGGGTAACACCACTGGCCTTGGCCCTAGGCTCCCAGGATAGTCCAGGCACATGGGACCTGGGTGACTTTGGGTGGCTCTATGGACTGGCCAGATCCTCCCCAGATGGCCATTGTCACCTGATTTCATTTCCTCTGACTCTATCCTCAAAAAGCAACATCTGATTGTAATTTGTTCAGAAATTCCTAACCAGAATATTCTAGTGAGGTCCGCGTGAACCTTTTTCCTCCCTCCGTCTCTCATTTCTTCTTTCCTTCCTTTCCTCCTTCATTGTGGAGAATTTGGGATTCAAGTATATCTACCAGGCTTGCTGTGTGGTTTAGTTACTGCAGGTCTGCCTCTGGGACCTGAGCACTCCAAAATTGAGCCTGGTCAGAGCAAAGGGTGATCCAGACTGGGTACTCACTGTTCAGAGAGGTTCCTCGAGGTCCAGCTGACCTTTCCCTGGGCCAACCTGTCCCAAATTCATCTCCAGATTCCTCTTTCCATCTGGACTCTCAAATATTTCCTGATCAATTGTTATATGCCAGGAGCCATGCTCAGCACCAAATAAGATAGGCATCCTCCCTCCCTCCCTTCACAGAGCTTTCAGTCTAGTAGGGGAGCAACCGTCACACAAAATTACATTGTTATCAACTGTGATAATTTTGGGGGGGGGGACATGTGAGACAGTAACAGAAGAGACATGATTGAGACCAGGGTTGGAGAGGGCCTCTCCACGAAGAGGAGCCACGTTCAAGTGGAGACCTCAAGGATGAGGAGGAAATAGCCAGGTGAAAAGCTAGAGGAAACAGTTTGTGCAAAGGTCCTGAGGTGGGAGAGTGGGTGGGCCATTGGATGAACTGATGGAAGCCAGTAAGGTTGAACACAGACAGCAAGAGGGAGGCCCAGGGTGGGCAGGGCCTGGGAGGTCACATGGAGTGTCTGCTTATTACTGAGGACACATCAAGAAATAGAGAGGTCAGAGGCAGCCAGGACAGTTAGGTGTGACCCTCTGGTCACTAAGTGGAGATTGTAAACAGTCGCCTGGAGAGGGGGCTCTCATCACAGGACACAATGGCAGCCTGTCGGACAGAAGCTGCCTGTGACACTCTTACCCACAAAAGTGCTAAAGATACCCTTGGTTGTCTACACCGGGGATCAGCGATACCTCCCTTGCTGATGAACAATACCTTCTTAAGTGGGGGAAGGAACAGAAAGTAAAGTTGGGAAGAACAAGAGGGCAAAAACAGAGGCTGAGAGAGAAAGAGGCCTCAATTTCCTCTTTCTCGGGTAATTGCTGAATTGGCGCTCATGAAGGCAGAAAAGGAATGGCCGCCAGAAGAGGGGAAAGAAGGCAGGCATGATATTGACTTAAACGCGGGGGATTTAAAAGACCCCTATGTTCCCACTTTGTGCTTTGCTTCTAACAGACAGCCTGGGACCTTTGAAGTCAGTCTGGCCCAGTGGGGAGCAGGCTTCTGTGGAGACAAGATGCTAACAGGGGCGGGGGAAGGGGGCCAGGGGGCGGCCGAAACTCTATTAGGCATGCTCTAGCAAAAAGAAAGGCAAATCCAATGATAATGTACATCTGTTTCAAGGAATTTATAAGCTTTGAACATTTTTTATGGGCAGATAAGTGGGTCCTTTTCTTACCATAACTTAGAACTTCAAAGCTGAGTGTGTGGATAATGCAAATTGCTGAAATATGAGATTTTCCCTACAAAGAGGTTTCCAAAAAAGACAAGGAGGAAAAAGAGAGGGGGAGAGAGAGAGAACTAAGGCTAATTGATGCCACAGTCTTTTATGTACATGGCAAAAACAGGACAGAAATTGATTTTTATGAAGTAAGAAATGGAAAGGAGAGACAGGGAGAGGAGGAGCCCAGAGACCGGTGCAAGGGTGGGGCCTGGGCAGGGCAGGTCAGCCTAGGCTGTGGGTCAGCTCTGGGGACACAGCCCCTTCCCTCTTGGAGCCCTCACCCTTAATGGGGAAGACGGGACAGACAGACATAAGGACACTTCAGAGGCAGCCAAGGCAGCCCAGCGCCAGGTCCATCCAGGTTCCAAGGGGGTGCAGGGACAGGGTAGGTCCTGGACACCCGGGGAAATCCGGAAAGGCTTCCTGGAGGAGAGTGACTGTAGGGCAGGCGTGATCCTGGATGGCTGGGAGGGGGGCAGGTGTGGACCAGGTGAAGAAACAGCTGCATCAGGAGATCAGTAGGTCATACCTCTGTCACCCTGTCCTTCACATACTCCGTGCTTTTCTTGTCTGCCCACCCCAAACCCCAGCAAGTAGCCTGTGAGCTCCTTGAGAGCAAGGGAATAGTAAACACTCAATATATGCTGGAAGGAAGGAAGGAAGGGAGGGCGGGCGGGCGGGCATGAAGGATCAACCAGCTCCATCTTTTCACTATTTCATGTTTTAATATTTATCACATAGCCAAATATGAATTTTTGAGCTTGTAAAGCTGTCTTTGGCCATTACAAATTTTAGTTCTTTTTTTCTTCTCCCTCTTCTCCTCTCTTCCTCTTTTTCTTCCTTCTTCAACACTTCAACAGAAGTAGGAGGCCTTCTGTATTAATTTTATTATTTGTCCAAGCCACCTTGGCAAAGCCATCCTCTTTACCAGTGATTGGCTCACTACATGTCATGTGACCCTATTCTGGCCAATGGGACCTGAAGGGAAGTCTGTGGACGGGGTTGTGAGATGTCATGGTGGTTGCCCTCTTGTGAGGTGCCTAAAGACCGCAGAGCAGACCCAGAGAGTCCAGGTCCCAGAGGATGTTGATGAGTACCCCTCATAGAGTATCTGGCAGCTGCTCACCATGGGCATTCCAGCTGCTTGGCTTTTCTCAGGAGAAAATCCTTGAGGTGAAGATTTGAGATCAGGTCATTTCTTCCCAAGTGATCCTGGGAAATTCCAGTAGGGCCGTAAGGAAATGAGACAGGGAAGCCAAACAGCATGGACAGTAGTGGCTTGATCCTGCTGGGGACCCCGGGAGCCCATGTAGAACACCCCTCAGAGTTCCGCAAGACCACAGCAAGGGAGCCGGGGCGTTTATCCACCCATTGTTGTCAGCCATCAGTTGGCTGCTCCCGCCTGCTGGGAGAGCAAGCTCTGGTGTGCAGACAGATCTTCCCCAAAGCCTCGGTAGTGCTGACAGGTGGGAAATGGACTGGCAGGCCCAGAAATGCTTGAGAAATGGGGACTCAGGGCACTAGCATCTTCTGCTCCTTAGGGTTTTCTGGTCTGTGCCGGGTGATCACGGAGGGCCTTTGAGGAAGAGGAGAGGGGCTGGAACCTTCTCCTGGGGATCCATGAGCAAAGGTTCAAGGTTCAGGGCAGGTGTCACAATGGCCATAAGAATGTGAAAGTGTTGGGGTGTCTTTGGAGGCACCTGGGTTTGGGTCAAGGAAACTCAGTTTCCGCCTTTATCTGACACCTTGGCAGCATGGCTGGGGGCTTTCTCAAGGGGACACTCACATCCTCCATTTTGTAACAGCCAGCCCTCTCCGCAAGACCTCCTTTTTCCCTTCATCTTTAACCACCACCCACCCAGTCTCACTGTGGGCCCAGAAGTGCCCCACCTCAGAAGCCACAAAAACTGCCACCTCCCTCTGTCCTCACTCCTGTCCTTCTCACAGTCCCTCTTGGTTCTTCCCAGTACACCAGTGTCCTTTCATGCCTTTGTGTCCACTTCCTGCTTGCTCTAGAGTAGCTGCTGGTCTGGATTGCTATCACTCTTGGTACAAGACCTTCGACACCATCACCTCTGTCTTTCTGCCCCACCCACCTGACAAAAGCCACCTCTGGGAAAAGTGGAGAACTCAGGATCAAGGGCTCTGGAGTCAGAGGGACAATTGTCATTATCCTCACCAGGTTGCCATTGACTTTTCTGCTCCTAAACCTAATGGGTATTTCAGTAGCTACCTTTCTTGCCTTCTCGGCTGTATTTCGTGATGGTGACCATATTCTCTCCCTCTCATATTCTCCCTCCACACCTGGATTCTGTGCACAGGCTACTTATTGCTCACCCGTATGCATTCTCCCTTTCTTCTTGGAGTAGAACCTCTGGTTTTGAGTTCAAGAATAAAGGCTATGGTTCTCAGACTCTTATACGACTCAATTTTTTCTCTAAATTCTAGTCAGGAGGAGGTGCCATCAGGCAGCCCTGGGAATCTTTTGTAAGAGCTAGCTTGTTTATCCCCATTGTCCCTTGTCTTCTCCATCCCCTCTTTCATTCTGCTGCCTGGAAAGCAGATGTGATAGCTGGAACTCTAGCCAACGCTTTGGACCATGAGGACAAGGACAATGCCATAGAGATGGTGGAGTGACTGGAAGAAGCCTGTGCCCCCGAGGAACAGGACTTCTCCTGCAGACCTGGACACCTACGTTTAGACTGCTTAATGAGGAAGAAATCAACTTTTCACTTGCTTAAGCCACTTTCTCTTGCAACCAAGCTGAATGCTCAGTGAAATGACTTTCTTGACATCGAGCCATGTCAGACATTCTGTAGCCCCTCATGGACCACATTTATGAGGAAGCTTTGATGAATCCTTTAAAAATTGCTGCATTGCAACTGGGCACGTGGGACCTCTCTGTACTGCCTCTGCAGAATCTGTAAGTTTTGGCAAAATAAAAAGTTTCTAAAATGGCGGCATTGTTGCTGTCTTGATGCAGGCCCCCTTTCTTCTCAATGGCCTCACTTCCTGGGATCTCATCCATGGCCATGGCCTTGATGACCATCTCTAGGCTGTTAACAAGGGACCCCAACTGCGTGCCCTCAAACAAACTCGCCATCCTACCCCAAAACTTGTTTCACACTTAGTAAAGGGCAATTCAACCCACATGTAGCCCAAGCCAGAAGCCTGCAAGTCCTCAACTCCTTCTTCTTCCTCTCCCCTCATCCAATTTTTGAGACTTGTGGGTTCTCCATCCTAAAGAGAGTTCGCCTGTACCTAGGCCCTCCATCCCAGTGGCACTGAGCCGGGTGGAGAGGCCAGTCAGCTGTCCCCTGGCCTGGTCATCTCCTCACCCAGCCTTGCGTTTCCTGTCGGTTGCCCACAGTGCAGACAGAAAGGAGCCATCAGTCTGACCTTGCCACTTCCCACCCAGAAGGTCACCCTTCTGACCCTGCTTCAAACCTACCCCAGTCCCCTCAGGACAAGAGCTCGGCTACCTCCCAGCGCAGCCAACCAGGCCTTGGTGAGGCACTCTTGCCCGCTTCCTGCCTCACCTTCCCTCACACCCTCATCCCCTCCCCACCCTGCCCCACTGCTCCTCCTCATGGTCCTCCAACAACCAAGGCCTCCGATCCCCTTCTGTCCTGGAAGCTGCTACTCCTTTACCTGCTGAGCCTGTTGCTCCCGCTCTTAGCCTGGCTTCCCGGCCGCGGAGCCTGAGACAAGGGCTTGAGGGCAGATGGCGTTTTGGCAGAGGGACACCAGTGGGAGGATCAAGGGGGCAGGAGAGGGAGCTGCCAGGTGACAAGCTGACACGAGGAGGTACAGAACTCTACAGGTGCATACAGAGCCCAGCCCTCCCAGAGTGTCCACCTGCGGGACGATGTAGCCCCCAGATCTGGTTTCTCGGGGTGCTTCTCCACGGGCGCTGATGCCCCGCCCACCCACTGCAGCCTGGAGAAGGCCCAGGGCCCTTGCAGGAAGACTGGGCACAGCATGGGAAACAATTCTGCCGGGGCTGGGGGGTGGGGAGCGAGGAAAGTCTGCGCTTGCTGGGCTGTCCCTGACCGAGGGCCGAAACAGCAGGGGGCCATGGGTCTGTGCTGTCCCTGCCCCATGCCTCCTTCGAGACCAGCTCCTCCAGGAAGCCCTCCCTGACCCCCAGGCCTGGGCCAGATGTCCCTCGTGGGCTTCCCCACACATCCCTCAGAGCACAACTACTTGTCTTTTCTGCTTAGCTGTACACTACTTTAAGGCACAAATGAGATGAGGTGATAGGACTTAAAATAAAGCTGTGGACATGAAGTCTCAACAGAGGGAGAGACGTGTAGAGCTGCTTTAAATGTATAGGAAGAGTCTAGACGGGCTTGGGGACCCACGGAGCTGGGTGAGGAAGCAGGCCATTCCTCGCTCTGGGCCCTCTCCAAAGCCATGGTGTGAAAATCCCCTTGGAGGCAAAGCCCCGCGCATGTGATCTGCACGGCAGCTTTGTGGGGTAGGCTTTCTGTCATGCCCATTTTACAGATGAGGAAGGTAAGTCTCTCTATCCCCCACCCCCTCATGCGTTGATTGTAATCTGATTCCCTATGACCCGGGATCCAGCTTGATCAGGCTCCGTGCCTTCCCATCTCCTGGGGGACACTGGAATGGGGCGGGGAAGGGATAGGCAGGCCTTCCCCTCACCAGTCAGCCAAACATCACGTACCACCCGCCCCCGGGGGGCTTCAGATGCAAGGATGATGGAAAGCGAGAACACAATTTCCTGATAAAATGGAAGAGGCGATTAAGTTAATGAAGGATCATTTTGCTGGTTTGAAAACTATAATTAATAAGCATTAATTGTATATTTAGAAGTTTAGCATGGCGCGGGCTCGGGAGCCATCTCAAACACAATGACACTGTACGCTGCATAATAAAGACAGGACCCAGATGGTCCTCAAAGCCCCTAACGAGAGCTTGGTGCAGGGCTGCTGTAATGATAAAAGATACCACTCGCTGTTCTGCTCTTCCTTTAACGACATCCTTTCCGAGATGATGCTTATCATTGGTACTTTCATCTTCAGTTAAATAGCATATGGCCCCGGCTGATTAAAACCCCCTCCTGGTTTTAATCAGCGACTCGGGATCAGGTTTCTAATGGTGGCAGTGGTGGCCTCGCTGGGTCCCGTGGTAAGCTTTTCAACGACATCTAAGTCTGGAGAAAGGGGGGTGGGGGGGATGAGAGGCTTGGGGCGGGCTCCGCCCGCATCCTGGGTGGCAGGCGGGCCACTCTGGTCCTCCTGGAATGACCCAAGCCAGGTACTGGTTCCAAGGATACCTGGGAGATCAGGCTGGGCTGCCTCAAGCTGTGTTCAGGGGACCAGGCTGGCTGGAGGCCAGACCTGGTTAATGTTGGCTGTGGCAGGGAGGCTGGGCTGTCGGATCCCCTCCTTCTTATAGAAAGCTTAAAATGTTTAGGGATGCCTGGGTGACTCAGTCAGTTAAGTGCCTGCTTCTTGATTTCAGCTCGGGTCTTGTTCTCAGGATTATGAGTTCAAGGCCCATGTTGGGTGCCCACCCTGGGCATGGAGCCTACTTAAAAAGAAGAAAAAAAGGGCGCCTGGGTGGCTCAGTGGGTTAAAGCCTCTGCCTTTGGCTCAGGTCATGATCCCAGGGTCCTGGGATCGAGGCCCACATCGGGCTCTCTGCTCAGCGGGGAGCCTGCTTCCTCCTCTCTCTCTGCCTGCCTCTCAGCCTACTTGTGATCTCCCTCTCTGTGTCAAATGAATAAATAAAAAAAATCTTTAAAAAAAATTAAAAAAAAGAAGAAAAAAGTTTGAGGGAGACTCTGCAGGGGGCATTCACCCAGGGAGGAAGAGGAAGGACCCCTCAGGGGACCCAAAGATGGGAATCAGACAGACAGTGGCAGAGTGGGCGGCTGCTGGGGGTGTCCAACAGGTAGGTAGAGGGGATTTCTATCAATCGCCAGCTCTCCACGTGCTTCCCATTTGTCCTAGCCCCCTCGAAGCTAGCTGGGCCACAAGGCTAGTTTTGGCCAGGGGACTAAATGTGCGAGTGACATGGGTGGAAATGCTAAGAGTCTGTGCTTGTCTTTGCAGTTCTCTCTGCCCCTAAAGGCTTGTCCTGAGATAGCAGAGCCACAAGAGCTAAGCAGCGTGGTCTGCTGAGACATTGCGTTATCCTGGAAAGTCTCCTGACTTACTCTGGGCTTTGTGAGAACAGGAACGTAAGGCGCCATGTGTTAAGCCACTGAGATGTCAAATTTGTTTGTCACTGCCACAAAACGCAGCCTTATCCTGACGACCTTGAGATAGTTACTGAACTTGAGTTAGGGACTGAGCTGCAGTCAGAGAGCTGACTAACCTATGATCCTAGAGTGTGGGGTTAAAGTCCATCTGGTCGACCTCTACCTTCACTCATGCCCTGTGGGCCTTGCCTCCTCTCTGGATCAGTCCTGGCAGGTTGCTGTCTGAGGAGCCCGGAAGGGGGCTGAGGCAGACGAGCTAGGAGGGATGTGGAGGTGGTGGCTGTCCCTGACCTTGTTAGCTGGCTTGGTGTGGGCCCTTGGGAGAGGTGTGGAGGTCGCCGTACCAGCTTCTGGAGCTGCTGAAGGTCCCTGAGACATTTGTGAACAGGAAAGATCAGTCACTGGGCTCTGGGCTCCCCACATCTCTTCTTAATAGTAAATACTTTCCTCTCCTCACCGTGTAGAGTTAATTTATCTAAATGTCTAAGCCATTAGTGCTCCAGCTTTATGCAGCATTGGAATCACCCAGAAGGCTTGTGAAAAACACAACGGGCTGGCCAGACACTAAGTTTCTGATTCAGTAGGTCTGAGGCAGAGCCTGAGATGATGCATTTCTAACAAGTTCCCAGGGGACCCTGATGCTGGTCCAGAGACCACACTTTGAGAACCACTGGTCTGGGGCATCTATGGCCCCAGTTCCCGAAGACCAGACCCTCTCCCAGGGGTTCCTCACCCTGGTATTTGTGTCCATCCCATGCATGCTGGTTTCCACCATGTCTCCCCACTGCCAGCCTCCCCTCCTGCCACTTCCAGGGGCTCTAACCCACCTAGAAAACTGGGGAAGTCCATGGAATGCCTGAACTTTCTATGATAGGTCTTCTTCCTGACCTCTGGGGCTGGCTGGGTATGGTTGTTCCCTTTGTTCCATGGCATATGTTCCCTCAGAGATTTGAATGCAGCTATATAATCAGGACTCTTTGGATTTTAAGTGACAAAATCCTGAAATAAATCTTGAAGGAGGATTTTTGGCTCTTGAAAGATCCAAGAGATATTTCTAGGGCCTTCAGGCGTGGCTGGATCCAGGAACATAATCAATGTTGTCAGTGCTCAGTCTCCCTATCTCCTCATTCAAGGTTAGGTACTGAGTGTGCGTCAGGATAAGAAGATGAGAGTAGGAGTATCACGCATTCCTTGTCGCTGCTGCTCAGTCCCTGCACCTATAAAATGGGACAGTTATGTTCAGGGAGAGTGATAGAGGTTGCAGGAGTCATAGGGCTGTGAGGACTTTTGATCCATTCCTCTAGACTATCTCTTGGGTGGGAAGATACCCAGGCAGAGACAACTCCAGAGATGTGAGTTATCTTAGGAACTCTCTATGTGGTATGCACTTGAGCGAGCCTCAGTTTCCCCATGTGAACTTGTGGTGTCCAATGGAGACTCTTCCAGTATTGGTGTGTGATGAGCCCGGAAGGAGCTGAAATTGTGCTTAGAAATGTGATGGAAGAAATTGTACTTGTCAGATCCTTGGGGATAGGGAGGGGTCACAGTAGGGAGCGAGTTGCCTAAAGACACATGTTCAGGTGTTAAAAAGATGATCGTGAAATGGCCATCTTTTGTCACAATGAAAGAAAAACCTCAGGAGTTGAAGCAAACTTCAGTTTTGCTTCAGTGGGCCATTTCTCCCTCCATTTTTGGGCTCTTTTCCCTTAGTCCTTCTTGGGCAAGCTCCCCAACAGCTCCAGGCTGCATCCCCATCTCACCAAGACCAGTTGGAAGTGCTGTCCTCTCTCCTAGCACTCTGTCCAAGTGGAGCCCCAAGATTCCTTCTCCATGGTTCTGATTGGCTCATATACCCACCTTGGGGCCCAAAGAAGATAAGACTCTGCTGGGCCAGGTCTCAGTCACACACACAGCCCACAGCTGGGGCTGGGGCCATGCCTCCTGAACCATATGATGGTGGAGGCAAGGTGGTTATGCCAAAGCAAAATTGGGATGCTCTGCCCAGAGAGGGAAATGCATGCTGGGAGGCCCACCAACTGATGTCAACCACTGGCGCCAAATTATCGGCCTGCCTGAGGTCCCCTCCTCCATCCCTGCTCCAGCCTTTACCCTTATCTCTCCCCTGCTTAAATCTTAGACGCCACCCAGACCAAGAAGCTCTGCCCTGTGATCCTCCTTCCTCTAGGAGAAGGGAAGGGGGGTGGGTGGCAGGAACCACATTCTCTCATTAGTCTTTCTGACATCTTTTGTCACCTATCAGGGGAACAAGCAAGTCCTTTGATCACAGCAAAAGGAGAAAGAGTATTTGAAACACGGCCTGTGAAGATTTGCTGAGCAGAAGGTGGGAAAGGCAGTCAGTGGCAGTTTTCAAAGCAGAAACATGATTTCCAGTCTCCAGACTTGCTTGTCTGAGGATTGCTAAGGAGGATTCGCCTGGAGCCTGGGTTTTTAAATGGGCCAAGGAGCCCCGATGTCAGGGGAGGGGGGTTGGACTTGGTGGAAGGGGTTTTCTGGAAGGAAAATGGCAGCCCAGGCTCTGACTCATCATGAACCACAGACGTTAAGGCTGAATGGTCAGCTGGAGGAGAGCACTGGTGTCACCACAGGCCCTGTATGGGACTCCAGACACGTCTCCTCCCTGCTCTGAGCCTCAGTGTCCACTGTGTATGAGGGCTGGGACCCCTTTCCCTCCAGATGCCCCACAATGCCAGTGATAGCCACCCCACCTTACTACGATTCACAAAGATTCCCTTTGCCATAGTGCTTTTAATTGAATAAGGAGTATTTCCGTCATCCACATAAATTGGAGGGGGGGAGGAATGGAACAACATCAGGTCCATAAGAAGAAAAATAACCAAGAAAAAAGCATGTCATCAAACCCCACCAGAAGCAGCAGGAAGACAGACAGACAGCCGCTCCCTCTGTAAAAACCCAAGATCTGCAAGAGGGAAGTGGGTTTTGGGGGGAGCCTTTCTCCTGGCCATGATTAGAAGGAAAGGGGCTGACATCTCAGCCTGGGGTTCAGGTGGTTTAAAGAATGAGCTCACTGTGTGGGCTGCACCCTAGTCTGGGATGAACTGGACCCAAGGAGCGGGAGGCCCCGCCTACTGCTGGTCGCGCATGCGCCGTCATCCAGCTGTGCCCTGCAGAAGCAGAGAGTGAATTCATCATGTGGGTTCCTGAGGGGCCGCGGGGACATCGGGGAAGTTCCTGCAGCCTGTCTCCCCCACCCCCATACCCCCTTGCCCAACAGCCCCTCCTGGTTGCAGGGCTCTGCTAAGGCTCTTTCTGAGGTGTCTTCAGGGAGCCGGGGACAAAGGCCACTGATTCAGGGTCGCTTTGTGTCCTACCCTGCTCCCTCCCCTCCCCTGCAAGGGCTTCTAGGCTTAAGCCTAGGTAGGGTCTAGGCCCAGTCTCTCAGGAGATTGGAGGGGGGTGGGGAGGGGGCCGGTGGGCAGGGCATAAGGGGCGGGTGCCTCACCATTCAGTAATTCTCTCCCCAGCACTTCTATCTACCAGACACCAAGCTAGGCTACATGACTTAGAAGGCCTGGTGCAAAATGAAAATATGGGACCCTTGATCAAAAAGTATTGAAAAATCTGACCGTGACAATGGAGACTTACACCCAGCTTGAGGCCCTTCTGGGTAGGGGTCATGTGGGATTACAGAGGTCAACCCCTCACGACACCAGCCCTGCCCCACCTTCCTCTAGGTACCAGGTGCCTGATGAGCTGTGCCCCAGAGGGACTCCCTCACTCCCAGAGTGAGCACCCCCAAGATGGCATCCCCTGGGGATCCGGGCCCTTAAAGAAATAAGTGGAAGATCGGCGGGCTCTCAAGACAGAGAGGTGGGCTTTGAGTTGGAGAGTGAGCAGTTCCATTTCTGTGTGGAAAGTTCTCTCAGAGTGCAGTGTGCAGAGAGCATCCGAGGAGGCCGTCTGAAAGCCAGGAGGGGCCGGAGTTGTCAAGGGGAGTTGGGAGTCAGACAGGAATTGCGGGGGCAGAGAAGAGGTGGGGGCCAGGGCCTACGTGGAGGGCAAACGGAAAGGAGTCCCGGATGGACTCAAGGCCTGTCGTCTGCTCGCTCACCCCCCAGGGGCGGCCCCAGGTGTCCAGGGTGAGACAAGGAGGAGACAGACCCATCCCCACCACCAAAGAGAATAGGACAAAGGACTGGACACCTGCTTTTAGGGGGAGAGGCTCAGCCAGGGTGCTGCGGGGGCCTGTGATGGCCTGAGAGGGGATGACTGGTAAGCTGTCATTTGGTTCAGCCCTTGACACATCTATTTCACAAAATCCGGGGAAGCCACGACCCAGTACAGACCTAACTCACTTATGTTGGGGGGTTGAATCGTGTCCCCTGTAAAGACAGGTTCACGTCCTAACCCCTGGTATCTGGGAACATGCCCTTGTTTGGAAATTGGGTCTTTGCAGCTGTGATCAAGTCAAGATGAGGTCTTACTGGATTGGGAGGTGTCCTAATCCAATCCAATGACTGGTGAGAAGAAGGGAATTCGGATGTAGACGCACACAGAAGGGACAAGACTACGTGAAGATGGAGGCAGAGGTGGGAGTGACGTATCTAGAAGCCAAGGAAGCCGGAGCATTGCCCCCTGAAGCCAGAAGCTGGACATTGAGCTGGTTCCTCCCTAGACCATCGGAGGGAGTGTGGTCTGGCTGACACGTTGAGTTCAGACTTCCGGCCTCCAGAGCTGTGAGAGAATACATTTCTGTGGTTTTAACCATCCGGCATGTGGTGATTTGTTACAGCAGCCCATGGAAAGGAATACCACTTACAAGCAGAGAAGCTGAAGCCCAATAAACGGGGAGGCTGGCTCAAGGACAGCCAGAGCTCAAGCTCCCCCAAACTACGCGGACTGCAATCAGGCAGGAGCAGCTCCCCAGAGAATAACCAGCTGCTGTTTCCAGAAGGAACCAGGTGGGCGAAACCCAGAGACACCCAGCACTTGACTCCCAGCTCCTTCCCTGGCCTCTCTGGCTCCCTCTGGACCTGGGGAACACGCTGGAGCATCTTCTCACATCCGCAGACCCCTGCAGTCTGCTTTGTGGTTGTGAAGACACCAGGGAGAAGCTGCTCCAGTGGGTAGCTGCTCTGCAAGGAGCTGGCTGGCTACACAAGGAGTACGCAGTAAAGTGAGAGGGATAAGAGTCAAGGGAGATGATCCCAGGGAAAAACGTCCAGGGTCCCAGTGGACCCCCAGCTAAACACGACAAAGTGATAAACAGGGTCTTGAGATTTGATGGCCGAGTAAGTCTATCCTAGTGACTGGGTGAGAAGCCAAGTGCACCATTTTGAAAAATGGATGTTAAAAAACATCAGATTTATGCCTTTCTTTTTGGAATGAACATTTTTTATTCTTGAATGCTTGGAATAGAAGAGCAAGCCCAGGGATGGGAGGCAGGAGATCTGAATTCAAGTCTTGGCTCTTCTACCCTAGTGCTTTGTGACCTTGAGATTCTTTCCCATAAGCAAATTGACCTGACTGGTTCACCAGAGTGGTTCTCAAACAGTGCTCCTTCAAGCCCCAGGGGTACCCCAGCGTCTGAGGTAGAGCCCCCTGGCCTCCCAGCCTGAAGAGCGTGGCTTTGGTCTTTCTCATGTATTGGGTTTCTGTATCAAATTTCATTTGAAAAGGCCTCTGTGGCTTTAAAAAAAAAAAAAAAAGACTTTGAAACCTGAACCGGATTAGCTCAGGAGTCCCCTCCAACCCACATATTCCAAGATTCTCTGTCCGAATGACAAACTCTGTTCCTGTACACTTCATCCTGTTTAGGAGTTATTGCAAAGCATCCTTTCTGCTGTTCCTGTAAGCTGGCATCTTATTTATTCACAGGAGCTATGTTCTTCTGGGCCAGGATTGCTGCTGAACACGATCTTCCTGCGGGGGAACTGGGCGGCCCTCGGGGCCGGGAGAAGGCAAGCAGAGGGGGGCGGGTGGTCTTCCTGAGAGGGCGGAGGCTGGTGTCCTGAAGTTGGGGAGGCGCTCCTTGGAGAGCGGGCCGGGATGGGCAGGAGGGTGGCACAGGGGAGGAAAGTGCAGGCTCTGACGTCAGATCTCAGCTGCCTCTCACAAGCCAGGTGACCATGGGCTGGCTAGCGGACCTCCTGACTTCAGCCTTCTTCCTGTAGGGCAGGGGTGGTAATAACGCCCACCCCATAGGGCTGTTGTATAGGGTTAAGTGGGATAAGAGCATAAGGGGCTAAACCAGACGCCTGGCACGAGTGCTGTCTGCATACCAGGCATCAGGAGCCTCAGGGGCGATGGTCACACGGAGGCTGCTTGGAGCCCGGAAGAGGGTATTGGTCAAAGACGGGGGATTGGTCAGACTGGTACTGATCACTTCCCAGCCTGGGCATCTCATTTCAGGACGCTCTTCCTGCAAGTCCCCCAGACCCCACACCTATCTACAGACAGTGTCTCAGTTAGCATAAGAGATACTGAATTCCTATTTGCTGCGTCCATCCATTCCTTTACTGAAATATTTTTATTGTGAAATATAATGCAAACAGAAAGCCCCTAAATGTTAGTGCACAGCTTAACAAATTATTACCCATAGGCTGAGATCCCCAGTGTTCCCTCTATGTCCCCTTCCTCCGGAAGTAATAACCACCATCTCGACTCCCATATTAACCCCCTTCTGCTTTTTTCTTTCCTTTAGGGGTTTTGCGATCTAAGGAAGCTTCCTTAACAGCCATCATTTCGTCTCTCCTCTTCTTGAACTTCATGCAGTCACACAGGCTTTATTCTTATTCTTTTGTGTCCGACTGCTCACACTTGGCTTTGCTCGTGAGCTTTGACCGATCCATGGTGTATGAGGGTAGTCTGTTTTCGTGGCTATATACTGTTCCAACTTACGAACATAAATATAAATACACCCCCATCTACCGAATGTCTCACTGTTGATGGACATTTGGGTTGTTTCTAGGTGGGGGATATCCCCAGGACTGGGACTAGTCCTGCTCAGAAATCCGGCTTCGTGCCTTCTGGTGCACATGCTTGCGTACCTATCTGTAGGGCACGCGCCTAAGAGCGCACTCGATGGGTCTTCCTAGAGTTTACGCTCAGTTTCAGCGGGTGGTTTTCCTTAGTGGCTGTACCCATTGCCCCTCAGACAAGCGATTTAGACTTCTCTTTTTCTCCTCCCGCTCTATCTCCCTCTTCCTTCCTTCCTTCCATTCCCCTACCCATCCAAGCTACTGGTTACCAG
Organism: Ailurus styani; assembly: GCA_002007465.1. Taxonomy (NCBI): domain Eukaryota; kingdom Metazoa; phylum Chordata; class Mammalia; order Carnivora; family Ailuridae; genus Ailurus; species Ailurus styani. The sequence continues at coordinate 2,494,326 of LNAC01000159.1, forward strand.
CGGCCTCTGGAGGTGGGTTATCTACTGGCGGGTAGGTTATCTAATGGTGAAAAGAAGTCAAAGCGAGTGGCTATTCTTTTCCCCCAAGTCAGCAGGCAGATGGATGAGAACCCTTCAGCACCATCCCGGGCCTGAGAAGGTGGGACGTTGCACCCAAACCCTCCGTCCTGGGGAGCCATGTGCCTATGCCCCCTCCCCACCCTCCCATACTTGAGAAAGGGCCCTGCCCCCGTACAGACGGACGCTCACTCCAGCCCGCCCCCAGGAGCCAGCAGGTTGAATGTCCGACCGCGAGGGGTGGCCACACTATATTTTTAGACTCCTTATTTTGTTAGCAGCTGCGGTTTCACTGGCTTCCTTCTGAGAGCCCCTGGAGGTGGGGTGGGGTGGGGGGACGGCCACAAGGAGGCCTCCTTACGCCCCTTTGAGTCTGTGTGCAGCGGGAAGAGGATGCGGGAGCAGAAAAGGGAAGTGAGGTCCTGCACCCCAAAGGGAGGGTGGCCCGGGCACCCCCAACCCACACGGGGAAGGGGGGAGTGAGGGAGACGGGTGGCAGAAAAGGAGGCAGCAAAACGTCAGCGCCTTCCTAGCAAAACTTTCTTCTTAGAATTATTTCAACCCCCTTCAAACGGTTTTTCAAGTCTTTTTTTTTTTTTTTTTTGGCAGAATGCTCAATTTCCCTCCGGTTTTTTCCCCTTCTCCAGCACTGAGCCGAAGCCCTAGGAGCCGCCAGTGTGGCGGCGCCATCTGCCGGCCGCTTCTGAAATTGCGGGATGAGATCCCGCCTTGGTCGCGCCTCCTTCCAGAAGTGCCCCGACGCAAAGAGGGGAAAAGAACCTTTCAGGAACCTTCAGTACAACAAGAGTGAGCAAAAACACTCTGGATCTCCAGGCGTTTGCTGCAGTGTTGCCTGTAGTGAGGAAAGTTACCTTATAAGATGGCGAAAATAAATTAAAAATAACATGGAAAATGTTATTATAGGAAAGTGCTCATGATAGATAAATAAAATTTAGTCATCCTCTAGTCATACTTTAATTTTATTGTCCACGGTACGATACTGTCATGGTGGATACATGTCCGTGGGGGTTACATTCACCCATAGAAAGCGAAACACCAAGAGCGAGCCCTCATGGAAACTATGGACACCGGGCCCTAATGACGTGTCCGTGCAGGTTCATCAGATGTAACAAACGTATCACGCTGGTGAAGGACGTGATCATGTGGGAGGCTATGCTTGCGTGGGGACAGGAGCTATGAGGGCAATCTCTACGCCTTCCCCTCAGTTTTTTCTGTGAACTGAAAACTGATCTAAAAAAACCAAAAAACAAAAAAACCACCACAGAGTCTATTTTAAAATTTGAAAAGCAGCTTACAAAACAATAAGCTAAGACTTATTTCTGTTGAAAGCTGGGCAAGTTAACCGTGGTTGTCGCTCTTGGGGGCAGGATCTTGGCCCCTCAGCCAAGGACATGGAGGCGTTGGCATATATCCTGCAGACCGGGGCTTTCGCAAGGTCCTGGAGGGGGAGACACTCGGTTGCCCAGAAGGAAGCCTAGGAGCCCCGTGTTTCTCGAGCTATCTTGTCACCAGGAGGAGAGCTTGTGAGAGAAAGAGGCAAAGCAGGGAGAAAGCCAGAAAGTGAAAGTTAGAGACCAGATGACAGGGTTTGATTCTTTGGATCCAACTTGGCTTGAAGCTCGTCTATTCCTAGACTTTTCCTGTAATAAATTCCTCCCCTGGGTTTCTGTTGCTTGTAACCAAAAGGGTCTGTGCTCCCCAAACACAAGCTCCCAGCTTGCTCACTTTGCAACGAGACAGTCACTGGAGATAGATGATGGCACAATGTGGCTTGCCAGGTGTATTTGGCAGCATTTGGAACCCTACCTTGTGCTGGGTACTGCCAGCATGGCACATCGGGGAAGGGGCATCCAGGGCCTGCCCCCTTTCTGGGCCTGGGCCTCCACTAAGGGTCCCCAGGACGGAGTCTCCTGCCTGGGTGGCGCTTCTGCTTTTCCTCTGCCTAAAATTCTCCCCTCCCTATGCTGCAGTGGCCGCTTCCTTAGCCTTCCCTGTGGCTCCCTTAAATGCCTCCTCCTCTGAGAAGCCTTCCCTGACTACCTGGCTAGGGATATTCTGTCTCAACTTCCGTTTGCACTGTGAGTGACTCCCTTCTAACCTCGGTGAGGTCAGCCCCAGGGCTGCGCCGTTCACCACTGTGTCCCCAGCTCTTGGCAGAGTCTAGCAAAATCATGGGAGTGTCATCAATCACTGTTTACTGAGAAAATGAGAATATGCACAGGTAAATGGATATGGCTGGTAAGAGACTATTCTGGGTGCAGACCATGAGGGTAGGGCTCTGTGCAAGGCCTCTTTGGGGGAACAGTATTTTCTTGCTCAGACCAGGGGCACACAGTGACAATAACCAGAGGACATACTACAGGTTCAGGCTTTGACTGAGCTAGAATGTTCCTTCCAGCTGGGGGGTCTGACCTGAAATCAGGTATGAAGCCAAGAGCTGGAGCCTAGGAATCGCCTCCCAAGTGGGGTGTTGAAAGCCGTGGATGTCGGGGTCCCTGGGTGGCTCAGTCACTTACATGGCTGCCTTTGGCTCAGGTCATGATCCCGGGGTCCTGGGATCAAGCCCCACATCGGGCTCCCTGCTCAGAGGGAAGCCTGCTTCTCCCTCTCCCTCCTGATCACCCCGTTTGTGTGCTCTCTCTGTCAAATAAATAAATAAAATCTTGAAAGAAAGAAGGAAGGAAGGAAAGCAAGCAAGCAAGCAAGCCGAGGATGTCAACCCAAGTCAAAACCAGGCCCACGACCAAGGAGCTGGAGAGCCAGCAGGGCTGAATTCAGGGCTGGGGGTGGGGGGTCAGGGCCACAGGCCCAGCAGCGGGGAGCAAGACCCAGATAGGAGGGGATACTGCACAGACCGCCTTGAACGATCCAGTGCACGTGATCAGAAACTTCTTTCCTCTTGCAGCATTTTCTAGTCCTTCTGAGTAAATCAAAGACAAGTCTCAACTTGGTGATGACGGGGTCCCTAACACCTGTCTCTCTGTCTCTTTTAACAAAGAACCTCTGGCAGCCTCATATTCAAGGCCGGTCTCAGACAAAGGCCTGCGAGGTGTACTAAGGGCAACAGGTTTCATTGTGTTGATTTTTAGAGCTACCTTTCTAATTATAGCAAGTGATTCTGATTTTCCATTTTGAGCAGTAATCGGAAGTTTCTTTTTCAAAGAAATTTCCATAAGCGTAAGGCGGATTGCTGAAAGGAAAACGGCAAGTGGATGATGGAACAGGTGGGTGGCATGTGGGGCCCCAAGGGGAGGGGGTGTGTGGCGGAGCCGGAGGATGCTGGGAAGGCAGCGCTCTGCTGAGTTGCTGCAGGAGGGACAGGAAGCATCTGGAGAGCCCCTGAGCAAGTACCCCTCCCCCACCAGCAGGTGGGTTTGCAACTGGTTTGGCTGCCAGGGCAGAGTTCCAGCCAAAAGAACATCCGGAGCCCACCCTGAACTGCGCCTCCAGGCTAGCCGGCCCCGGCCCCAACCTCCACACTGACCCTGCACCCCCAGGTCTGGCTGGCTGACCCCCCAGGGGCCTCTTGGAATTCCAGCCCGGAATCATTCCGTCTGCCCTGCCTGCCAGACCGTGTCACTTGGACGCGGACACCTCAGGCCTGGTCCTGGAGCTCTCCCTGTCTCCCTGTGTGACCTTGAGGGAGTTCCTTCTCTAGGCCTGTTTCCCACCTAGAAACAGAGACGAATGAAATGATATTGAAGGGCCCTGAAGGATGAGAGGACCAAGGATCTATCCTTACCACCTCCTCTCGCCTTGCCTCACCCCTCCAAAGTCAAGTTCAGTGAGAAAGCCACAGACGGAGAGGGCGGGGGTTGTCACACTGACCTGAGTTTAATTTCCTGCTCTACCCGTTGTGAACTGTGGGACCTTGGGCAAGTCACTTCACCTGTCAGGGTGTCTGAGTTCTCATCGGTAAGATGGGAGAAGACTATCTCCTGAGCAGAGCTGGGCCGGCGGTGACGAGGAAAGCCCAGGGCACACAGCTGGGCTCCGAAAGTGCTGGGGAGATCTGGGTTTTCATGCGCAGGCGGCCCCTGGCAGTGCCATCCCCCTGTCCCGGCTGGGGGTCAGGAAAGAGGCCCGAATCCCAGGCACAGGGGCTCAGGAGTCAAGCTGATCCCAGGCGACCAAAGGCCTTCATGGGAACAAGCCCTTCAGGCTTAGGGCCCGAGTCCCCAGAGTGGGGTTCCTGCGTGTGAGTGAGGCTGGCATGCTGCTCCCACCTGGAGCTCCCTGGGTCCTGGCTGGGGTCACGTGGACGGGAGGAAGCCTGGGCGGGAGAAGGCAGGTCGGGCTTATGACCTTGTAGGTTCCTTCTGCCTCATATTATAGGCTTTTGAAAAGCTTCTCTGTCTATACTACACACACATATCCCACGCCTATTAAACTTCCCGTGTCAGGCATTTTTCCCTTCTGAGTGACTGTTTGGGGCACCTGAGAGTCGATGGCATTTTACATTTGATGAAATGACTTACGCAGTCAGGAAGGTCTTCTTCACCATTGCAAACAGAGTCACGGCCTTTTATTTTTTCCACTGAACAATTTAATTTTCTCTCCCAAGAGGTCCAACATCTCCCATGCAAAGTGTCCTTTGCATGGGGAAAGTCGAGAGACCCAGGACTTTCTTGGTCCCTAGGTGTCAGGCTGGTTTCTGGCCTCCAGAGCAGAGCCCGATTGGGCCACTGCAGATGCTGCCACACGGTGTCGCTGTTGAACACATTCTGGTGCAGTTTGGTGGATGCCCATTCATGGTTACAGTGACCCCTTTGCTGAGCCTGATCCCTGCATGGGCCAAACTGGAAGATGCCGAGTTACAGGCTCGCTATTTCACTCTCATAAGCTCAGCCAGATGGTTTTGGTCTTCAGGGACCTCCAGCCTCAAACACATACTGCCCCAAACCAGCCTGGACCATCGGCTTCAGGCCCCGTGTTGAACCCAGGTTATGGGTCCAGGCTCCCCTCCACTCTGGGCTCCTGGTGTCCTTTCCTGATGGCGGACTTCAGTCAAGGGCATCCCAACCCATCGGAGATGTTCCAAGAACATTGTCCCTTAGATGGGGGAGGTGTTGAGCATTCAGTCTGTTCTTCCCCGAGGCCCCATTGGGTATCGTCTGCCACCCTCCCCTCAGGACTATGTCTGCATAACTCAGGGAACCTCATCAAGGGCCAGGTGCCTTAGAAATGAAAACCCACCTGGACAATGAGTTATAGCATTCTAACCAGAGAATCGTTGGCAAATTCCATTCCTAAAAACGCCTTGTTCACACTCTCATGACAGGATGGCGTTCCAGCCCAGATGGACGGCTCCCACCCTTGAAAGGTGACATACATCCCATCCCAGGGACAAAGCTGGCCTTGAGGAGCCTCGGGTGAGCTTTTGTTTTGCTGACTTGGGTCTACATGCTGAGAAGGGAGGGCTGGCACGGTTAGGATCTCAGTGGGGATCTTTGCAGGCGATCTGGAAAGAGGAGGAGCAGAGAGGCAAGACAGGGCAGCTGGCGAGAGCTGTCTGTAGGAAGTGGGTTAAGCTTTGTCCAAGGCGTGCAATGCAAACCTCCCCTCTAGCGACCCTCAAAAGCATCAGAGAGCTGGATCTCACTCTCCAATTTTGGCAGCTGGGGGTGTGGTTTCCAGATGAGGTGAGTGGGGCATCAAAGAGACCCCGGACGCAGGCAGAGGCTTCCGACCACCCCGGGGAGGGGGTGGGTGCAGGGGGCAAACTCCGATCCACACAGATGGGAACACGGAGGACCAGAGGAGGGGCTTGTCCAAGGTCACCCAGCAAGTTGGAGCCTCAAGGGGCTCCTCCCACCGGCGGTCCCCAGTCTCCAGCCTGCCGGCCAGAGGGGCTCAGTACAGATACTCACGGACGGTGAGCTCCTTCAGCGTGAAGCCCCAGGGGCTGGGCTGGCGGAGCTGGCTCTCCTGCAGCTTCTCCTGCAGCGACACGAAGTCCTTGCCCAGCGCGTAGGCCAGGCGGATCATGGCGTCCAGCAGGGGGGCGTAGTAGCGGTGGCCCTCCCGCGCCTGCAGGCACCGCAGCGCCCTCTCCCCGGCCGCGAAGGCCTCGGCCGGCCGCTCCAGGTCCCGGTGGCACACGAGCATGGCGCACAGCGCCGGCACCACCATCGCGGGGCAGTGGGCCGTCAGCTTCTCCTGCAGGGGAACCACGCGCACCAGGATGTCCAGGGCCCGGCCGTACTGTCCCCCGCGCAGGCAGCCGAACGCCTCCCGCAGCTCGGGCCGCGTGAGGAAGTCGATGAACTCGCGGGAGCGCCGGACGCAGCGGATGGCGTAGAGCAGGCTCAGGTACTCCTGGAAGGCCAGCTTGCGCTCGGAGATCATCTCCTCGGTGAAGTTGCCCACCAGGTGCTTCTTGGGGAAGATGATGTCTTCGATCTCTTCCCTGAACGTCTTGAGGAGGTTCTTCTGGAGCATCTCAAAGTCTGAATAGCGCCGCTCCAGCACGGCTTTGTTGCTGTCGAAACTCCCTGTCTGGATGACGACGATTTGGTACATCTGCGGTGCAGAGAGAGAGAGAGACAGAGACAGAGCGCATCTGACTGCATCATAATGGAAGGTTTTCACCAGCAGAGTGAGCCCCGGCAACTAAAAATAATGATGATCATCATTTAAAGCAGACCCCAAAAATGGGTTATCGTTCTGTGCAATTCTGTTGTAAATTGCCGTCAGCATCTGCCGAGCTGTGAAAGTGATCCGTGACAAGAGCCCACCTGGAAATAACAACCGCAGTGGTGTGGACGTGTCTCGTGGGGCCAGGGGAGCTGAAGCAGGTGGCGCAGGGGGGCCGGGGGAGCTTCCGGCTTTCCATCATCAAAACGGGGCCTCGGATTCCTGACCTGGGGAGCTTGGGTTCGAGATGTGTTTCCCAAGCGAGCCACACACGAGAGGGGGTTTGGGGCGGTCTGCCGGCGGTGAAGTTCTATGGTAATGAAATGATTGCTTTTTGTTGTCTTTCAGTTAGAGAATCCTGATGAAGGGCTCAGGCTCCTTGGGTTATAATTCCAGCCCCGCCGGGGTCTAGCTGTGTGGTCTGAGGTGGGTGCTTGCACCACCGGGGGCCTCGGTGTGCCCATCCATGAAATGAGAGGATAGTAATGGCACTTCCCTCACCAGGTGAGGATGGAATGAGTTAACGGTCTGCACCCATGGGGGACTGGGTTCAACCTGCAGTCAGCACCGTAGCACCCGCTGTTGGCATTCTGGTCGCAGCTAATGGGCCAGGCAGGGACGAAGGTTGGCGTGGCTCTTACTTGGACCTGAACACAGCCCCCACCACAGGCTCAAATCCCGTTTTAACAGAGAGCGCCCTCACCCCTCTCAAGCCCAGAGCTTGCCACCTCCCATGGCGCAATCAGCTAGAATCTAATGACAGCACTTAGCTTTCCTTGTATTTTCTTTCAGGATTACCTTTTTTTTTGAGCTATGTGATACCGGTTTCCCTTCGAAAGATATTGATTGCGGGTTTTTAGAAAGCGATCTGATTTATAGAAAAAGAGGTTAATTATTATCTAGCATTTTATGCAACATATAATTAACGATTGGGGATATCAAGAACTGTGTTGAAGGGACACAGATGGCTGGTTCTGGCTGACGTGGAATGAATCTGGGCTCATTCCTTCTCAGGACTGGGGGCCGTGACTCACTCCTCGCCGGTTCTCACAGCGCTAACACGACGCCCAGCGCGAAATCTTGCTTTTTGACCGTTGTCGCCGTTAGAGCTCGGTCAGACAGACTGCATCGGCCCATTTCACAGTGGGGCAAGTTGAGGCCCAGGGCTGGGAAGGAAGCGATGAAAGGCTAGCCCTCCCTGCCTGATCTCAGCTTACCACAAACTTGGAGACTTTTCTCTCCTCGATGCGGGCGGACGAGACCTCGAAGAGCAGCTTGACGCGCCTCCAACAGCGTTTCTCCTTCCGCCAGTACTCCTGCAGCTCCGCGGTGGTCATGCTGGAGTTGGGGCTGGGGCTGCTCGGAGCGTCTGGAGGGACGGCACCCATCAGCACTGGCACCAGGTCAGGGCGCTTCGGGGACAAGGGTCTGGGGATATGGCTGGGTCTGTCCGGGATGGGAAGTCCAGATCTGGAAGCGCCTGGCCCCCTCCCCGGCCCAGCGCACCCAGCCTCCGGCTCCCCGCAAACCCTGCTGCCTCCACGCCCCCCGCCGGCAACCTGAAATAGCCCCGCGTCCCCCAGCTGGTTTCTCCATTGCGACACGCAGACATCTGTGTTGCACCATCCACTTCCGGCCTGCAGATGAGCCACCGTGAGACCCATGCTCCTGAGAAGCAGGGATGGTGGCTTGTTCCTTTCTGTCCTCCCTAGGGCACTGACACGGTCCTGGGGGTTGGGGGCTGAGCACACGCGTCGGCCACCAGTGGAGGGGGCTATTGAGGATGTTGGGCTCCAGGCTCAGCGTGGTGGGCCCCTCCTGGCTCTCTCTCATCTCCTTTCCCGCTTTCCCTGCTTTTCCTTGCAAGGTGCTATTCCTTCTGCCTCAAATGCAGCCCTCCTACCTCCCTCCCTGGAAACCTCACTGGGTCTCTTAGACCTCAGGTGCCCGGGGCGCCATTCTGATCATCTTGGGAAAGATTAGAATCCTTCCCCACCGAAATGCACTGATCATTGTGCCTTTTATTTCAAGGGATATGGGGCCTCCGGGGACCCTTCTCCACGGTGTCCTTCCAGACCCAGCCCATAGGTCACTTCGATTGTCCCCTGGCATTAGAGTAAGAGCCTCCCACCCTGGCTCTACAACCTTTTTGGTGACATCTCAAATTATTTTTCACAGATCTGTTTCCCAGGAGATGGTGCTCCGGTGGACACTGTCAGCGCTGGGTAGTGCTGCTTGGCACTCACTGCTCAGAAATGTCCCCACTGGCTTCCTATTGAATGCACCTGCTCTCATGACGGGGGCTTTCTTGAGCTAAAGCACCCTGTTCTGTAGCTGCCCTTGGCGGATGAAGGATGGGACTGGTGGGCTGGTGGGTAGTAGCCTGGCCTCCGCCCCCGCTGGAAGGGACAAATCTGAGATATGTTCCCGAGGGCTTGCAGAGGACCCCTGCTGGGGCCCAGCCCAGATGCCCACAGCAGTCATCAACACTTTATACTGGCTCCCTGCCCTTCCTTTCTTCCATCCTTTCCTTGATGTACCCCTCCCTTGCTATGGTTCCTGGGACCATCTCCCAGAAGAACAACCTGCATCGAGTTCTTGTGCCAAGTTGAGAAAGCTGCCCCTTTCCCGGGGCACCTGTTGAAGAACCCAATGTTTGGATTTCGAATGTCTTCCAGCCTCTATCTCTGACCAAGCTCCAAGCCCACCTAAGTGCCCTTCGGGTCCTGGACACGGGAGGTCTCGGCCAGTGGCTGATGCTTCCTGCCTCATCCCTGCTGTGCACTTGGCTGTGGGTCCCGCCCATCCAGGGCTCCCAGGGTGCTCGGAACTGGCCATGCTCCAAGGCTGCCTGGGGGACAAGAGACAACAGTGAGTTCCTGCTCACACTGGGGCTCCTGGGGGCGTCCTGGGGTGCTAGGATCTGTGTCATAGCCCTCTCCTGCCCACCTAGCTGCCCGCCCAGCTGCCACATGCAAGGCCTGGGCTGGACTGATGGGTCCAAGGCCTTGTGCTTTTGTTACTATGGTTTCACGATCAAGATCTTTGAATCTTAAGTGCGGTGATTTCAAGCCAAGGTAGTGGCTTTCGGGATCACTTGGGAGAAAGATACCAGCTTGTCCTGAAGAACATCCCAATATTCCGTTTATGTTCCATGTGTCAGTAAAATCTCAGTGCCCCAGGTAGGGGTCCGGGGATGTATGCTTCCCATCTCTCCCTCTCTAAGCAAACACTTACTGACGGCTTGTGGAACACACTTTGTAGGCACCTAGGCGCTTCACACCCACTTAGTTCACACGCACAAAAATCTTTTCGTGACTCCCAATCACAGAAGAGGAAACTGAGGTTTAGCCCAAGGTGATGCGGCTGGTGAGCCCGCCCCAGGAGCAAAGCCGAACGTCTGTGACGTGTCAGTGCGTACGCTCTGCCCGCACCACCCACTTATACTCAACTGACTCAGTGCAGAAGGAGTTTTACCTCCATCTTATGATAAAGGAACCAGGATTTGGAGCTGCCCATGATCCAAAGGCTAGTAGGTGATGCTCAGGACACAGGTGGAACCCTCCTAGGGATCAGGGGAGTGCAGCCAGCTGGAGTGGGGGGGGGGCTAGTTTGTGCTGTGATTCTGTCTGTGACCCAGATCTGTGAACGAGAGGACCTGGTGCCCGCAATTCTCTGTGCCTCAGTTTCCCATAAGAAAGGAACCTGCCTTCACGAGGCTGGCGGGAGGGTTAAGCTGGGGAGACCATACTTGGGGCCCTGCACATTCCAGGTGCTATATAATAAATAGTCCCTGCTGTTGATGTCGGACACATCATAATCCTTGGAGAAATATTTGAAAATCAGTGACTCTAAATTAAGGTGTAAACTGGAATAGAATTTAACACGCTTGAGACAAATTAGAAATGGGACGATGAAAAGATTAGCTCGCTTGGAGCCAGTAGCTGGGGCAGCCCTTTGGCATAGAAATCTGAAATCAGGGCAAAGTTAAGCACCTGCCTTCAGCTCAGGTCCTGATCCCAGGGTCCTGGGATCGAGTCCCACATCGGGCTCTCTGCTCAGTGGGGAGCCTGCTTCTCCCTTTCCCTCTGCCTGCCACTACCCCTGCTTGTGCTCTCTCTCTCTCTCTCTCTGTGTCAAATAAATAAATAAAATCTTAAAAAAAAAAAAGAAATCTGAAATCAGAAGGGTACAAGTGACACTACCTCCTTCTCTACCAGGCCTGAGGGAGCTGCAGGGGGCACAAGGGGCAAAGCTGGGACTCGAACTCTGGTTGGCCCAGTCAGCTGTATTCCCGGCCCCGTGTCTGAACCCCTCTGCTAACTGTGGCCTGGAGGGGGTGGGACTCCTGCTGCTATAACAGAGTCCCAGCTCTGTCCCTGGGCGTGGCTGAGCCCATCCTGTCTCCAGGGCTGAGGGGCCCCCTGGACGGGCCCAGCCTGGGGACGGCTGAGGTCAGCTGGGGCTGGGGTGCCTCCTTCCGGGGGGTAGCTCTTGCTGGCTCAGGTGAAAGGAACCCTGGGCCATTCTCCAGGCGGTTCTGTGCCATTACTCAGTGTGCATCTCTCCGGGACCCTCCATCCAGCCTTATTTTATAAAGGTGGGAAACTGAGGCACAGAGCAAGGGCACCGCTGGCCCAGGGCTGCACACACTTGAGCCCGCTAAAGCCTGCACGCCTCATTTGCTGCTTCTCTCCTTAAAGGGTCAGGCCTTCCATCCTGACCAACTGGGGTCTGTATGCAACTTATTTAGTATCTCCAGGCCTCAGTGTCCCCACCTGAGAAGTGTGGCTGCAAGCTCTGTCTGGCCGACAAGACAGTGGATGGTGGGGGGTGCATTCTCTATAGGCTGGTAGGTGCCCAGGTAGGGTGGTGAGTGGTCTTCATGATCTTTTACCTAATGGACTCTGGGTGACCAGAGTTCTTGGAAGCCCAGTGTTTCCTGTGGGCACTGCTAACTCCTCAGTTTGTTCATCTGTAGAACGGGTGATGGCGAGCCTCAGTTGTCCCAGCCCTTCCAGCTCTGCTGTCCTGTTCAGGCCGCTGGGGCCAGGTCAGAAGCAGGGCACAGTTTTCCCAGAGTCCCTGGGAGACCCCAGGAATCATGGCCTTGGCTGGACACCCCAGTCAAGACCTGGGAAAGCTGAGCGTGAACCCAGGGCTTTGAATAAAAATCAAATTCAGCAGCCAAAGCCAGTTCCCTTGTTCTCTCTTATAGGGTTGCCTGGGTGTCCCCATGAGGGGAGTGAAAAGGAGAAAGGTATGCATTGGTGCATGCATGGAGTCTTGGACATCTCCCCTTCCTCTCTAGGCCTCTGTCTCCTCATCTGTGGAATGGGAAAAACAGCCCGTCACTCCAAAAGCCCTTTGGGGACAACCACATATGGAGTCTGCGGGTCTCTCCCCTGTCCCTACCCTGTATAGCAAAGATTTCTAGATCTGACCAGAAAACCCTACCAATGTTGGTGCTCTGGGTGGGGGTCCTGTGCTCGGCCCAGGAGACAAAGCAGTTTCCCAGCCCCCTCCCTGCCCAGCTGTGTGTGCAGACATTCGGCTCCTTCTCTCCCAGGCCTCTCCTCCCTCTGAGGGCTGCCGGCCATGGCCAGGCCTTCTTCTGATGGCTATGCTGGGCCACCTTTAGAGTCCATGCTACCTTCCTGAGGGGGCCGCAGAGGACTTTCCATCAGATTGAGGGAAGATCCTGGACCTTGGGTGGGCACGCTCACATCTGGGAATCTCCAGGGGGTGGGGGGTGCTGGGAGCTTGTAACAAGCAGGTCTCCTGGCTCTTGACATCAGAAAGTCTAATCCGGCAGGTCTGGGAATGGGCCCTGGATTCTGCATTTTGCACAAGTGCCCTGAGGCTATGCTGACCCAGGGGTTCCCTGGCACCTCTTTTTGAGAAACACAGGTGTGGTGACTTATTCCCCTGCCTCAAGAGGGGTCGTAGAAGTAGCTCAAAAGGATTGAGGTGATGGAGGTTCGGGGAGCTGCTTTCTGCTCTACCCTAATGAGCTAAGGAGAGCCCCACACGTAGCATCTGTCACCAACCCTTCCCTACCCCGCCCTGCCCCCAACAGGTACTGAAGGAGGGCCACAGGAGGAGGGGGCTCAGACCACAGCGGGGGCAGAGCCCCACTGAGGTGGGGATCAAACACTGACCTGAAGCCTCTCTGGTCCTGTGTGGGTCCAGGGGTCCGGGGTGAGTATCACATGGCTGCCTTCAGCCCCCTCTGTTCCAGGCTCCAGTGAGCTGCCGCTTCTAAGTTCCCCGTTTGAAAACAGGAAATAGGCTGTGTGACCCGCTCTTGGTGCCCCAGCCCATTGGCTGATGACAGAGAGTATACTGAACCCCACTGCCAGGTGGCCTTACAGGGCAGGGGCAGGGCAGGACGGGGCAAGGCAGGGCCAAGCCCGAGGGAAGTAGTTCTGAGGGGTCTGGATGGGCCTCCCACAGCCTTGCAGCGAGCTTGGCTGTCCCTCGGAGTCCCAGATAATCTCTGGCATTCAACAGTATCCCCCATCCCTCTTTAACATACGTTATTCTCCCCTGTGAACTAGGCCTGATGGGGGCCTCATGCTCCACTGACAAGTGGGGAAACTGAGGTTTGGAGCACAGAGCTGGTGGGATCAGACCCAGTGCCTGATATGGAGGAGGAATGAGGTGAACTCACAGTTTCACTTGGTGCCTTTCTCTGGGCAAAACTGCATTCAACTCTCCCAACAGAAAGTACCTGGGAAGTCAGACCTCGGGGCTGTGATATGATTCATGGCCACGAGTATTTATGACTTTGAGGGCGGGAGACTGGGACAAAACCAAAAAACAGAGCCTTGCCAGCCCCCAAGAAGGCCACCACGTGTCTCTCCTGAGCTATGATCCTCTCCTTCTCCATGAGAGGCAGTCCCACTCAGAATACTAACTGGGGTCACTTCTTTGCTTTTCTTTGTAAATTTACAATCTATGAACAGACCCCGAAACAATAGAGCTGAATTTTACCTATCTTGGAATTTTATATAGATTGAGCCACACATAGAGTTTGTATGCTTTGGTGTCTTACTTCCTTTGTTCACCGTTTCTGTGTATAAGATCCGTCAATTTGTGTGTGTGTTAGCTGGAGTTTTTTCATTTTTGTTGTTGTGTTGCTACATTATTCGAATACGTCATTAGTTTTGTTGCTGTTGTTGTTTTGGTTTTTGTTTTTTGGTTTTTTTGGTCTGTGAATACACATTCCGGTTGTTTCTGGTTTGGGCCTTTGAGATCAATGCTTCTGGGAATATTCTTCCATGTTTATCCCAGGGCACATGTTTATGTAAGGTGAAATCCCTGGGTCTTAGATTATGAATCGCTGAATAGCTTCCGACTCTCCTGGATTATGGCAAATGTTTCCCCCTGTGGCTGTCTCTTGGTGTTCCCACCCACGGCCACAGCGCCTGTGACTTTTAGGTGCTCTACGACCCCCCCCCCCCACAGCGGATGTGCTCAGTAACTTTTTATTGTAGTCATTCTCGTGGGTGTAGTAGTTTATTACAGTTTGAAGTTGCATCTCCCTAATAAGGAGTGACGTGGAGCATCTTTTCGTGGGCTTAGTTTCTATCCTTACATCCTCTGCCCAAGTCCATCGCTCATTTTAAAAAAAGATCGAATTAATTAATTCATTAATTTAGGGGGCGGGACGGACGGAGAGAGAGAGTCTCCAGCAGACTCCACGCTGAGCGCAGAGCCCGACTCGAGACTCGATCTCGCGACATTGAGACCATGACCCGAGCTGAAATCAAGAGTCGGACGCTTTACTGACCGAGCCCGCCGCACGTTGCTCATGGCTTCTCTTCTTCCTGGTTTGTAGGTGTTTTTCATGCATTCGTTTGGGTCTGTGTGGTTTTCAATATTCTTTCCCATCCTGTGGCTTGCCCTATACTCTCTAAATAGGGTCTTTGGATGAATGGAAGTTGCCAGCTTGAAAGTATTCAACCATATCAATCTTGGCTTTCACAGCCCATGTCACACCTTAAAACCGTGGAGAGGTTTCTCTTCTGTCGTTCTTTCTCGTTGCTTCTGCAACAACTTGGCAAGCCACTGAGAGGTCGAAGCTGACTGATGACACGAAGGCCCTTAGAGCAGTTCTGGTCCTTAGCAACCACTGAAGAAGGTGTTGGCCGCTCCTGCTGCTCTCAACACCTTTCCAGTTTGCCTTTTTCATTTGGGGTTCTCTGATGCCTGTAGAGGAGATGTCCGTGCACAGCACGAGGCCCAGAGCTTTCCCTCCATGTTTACCAGCCTTGTTCACTGAAATGGCCACCCAATCCCGTGGCTGGGCAGTGCCGTCACTGTGGAAAGGGTATCCGCGCACGTCAGGGCGTGGGGTGCTCAAGGGGCATAGCCTGAACTGTGTGCCTCTGGCCACGTAGGGGCCATACCTCACTCACCTCTGCCCCCCACCGCCCCGCGGAGGGCCCAGCCTGGCCAGGGGGATGCTGGCTCTCTGTCAAGAGAGACTGGAAGTCTTCTCCCATCTGCCTGGGCCTGGCGTCTTCGAGCCTCTCCGCCAGCGGCCAGCGAACGGGGGGAGGGGTGTGTGGAAGCTGCCGCTTCCTCTTCTGGGCGCAGGAGGTGTTCTCCGGAAACCCCCGAACACGCAGGGGTGTCTGGCTGGCGTGGGAAGGACCGAGCTGGACCGGAGTGGCCATGGTTGGCCCCCTGCTGGGTGTCGCCTCCTCTGGGCCACACAGAGCTGTGTGCGGTAGAGAAGGGCAGGTGAGGCCCCGCTAACACGGGGGCAAAGACTGGGTGTCCCCCCACTGCCTGGCATCTCAGAGTCTGGGTGTCTCTTCCAGAATTCAGACGACTTGGACCTTTCAGTGACTTCCTCCCACAGGCAGAGTAAGTCCCGACTCCCTCTGCAGGCTCCTGACCTGCCACTGGCTCACTTCCTGATCTTGTCCTGTGCCACTCCCAACATTGCCCCATGCCAGCCAGCCCGGGCTACTCTCTCGGCCTCAGCCTGGCTCGCGGCCTGTCCTCACGGTCCCTTCAGCCAGCAAGGGCCCTCTCTCGGTTCCTTTCACAACTGGCTCTTTCTTATCCTATGGCTCAGTTGTCCCTCCTTGGCATGGCCTCCCTGACCCCTCTGTGAAGACCTCCCATTGTTTTGCTTCTTTGTTTACTTGTTTATTACCAGTCTCAAATGCCATGATGATGGGGACTTAGCCTGTGTCACCATTCTGTCCCCAGTGCTTACCCCAGTGCCTGCCACATAGTGAGTGTTCGGCAATTGTGCGACGCATGAGTGAGTGGGTGTCTGCAGAGAAGGGGCGATTGGACCCATGACTCACCGTGTGACCTCGGCAGGGCACGGCCCCTCTCTGAATCTGCTTTCCCTAATTGCAACATGAGACTAAATGAAGGATCCTCTTAGCACCACTGGGCAGGTAACTGAAGGCTGACTACTACTGCTCACCACCGCTCCGGGTGTCTGACGAGCTTGAGACTCCAACCCTGACATACCCTCTTTGATAAAGGTGTGTCCCCACAAGTGTGGCAAAGAAAACCCAAACTGGTGAGGTGTTCATGAGGTGTTCACAGGTGATGCAAAATCTGGCCATGTCAATCTTGTTTTTCCACAGTTGGGTGGACACACAGAAACCTTTCAAAACTCTTAAAGGTTCCGGGGTGCCTGGGTGGCTCAGTCGGTTGAGCATCCGACCCTGTGTTTCAGCTCAGGTCATGATCTCAGGGTCGTGAGATCAAGCTCCGTGTTGGGCTCTGCGCTGAGCTCAGAATCTGCTTGAAATTCTCTCTCTCCCTCTCCTTCTGCCCTTCCCGTTTGCACGTGCTCTCTCTCCAAATAAACTAAAAAACCCCAAAAAACAAAAACCAAAACTTCTCAGAGTTTCTACTATGATATGATCCAGCAATTCCACTTCTGGGTATTTATCCGAAGACGATGAAAACCCTAATTTGAAAAAAGCCCAGCATTCCCATGTTCATTGCAGCATTATTTACAACAGGAAACAATCTGTGTGTCCGTGGACAGATGAAAGGGTAAAGAAAATGTGATGTCTAGATATAATGCAATATTATTCAGCCACAGAAAAGAATGAAATCTTGTTATTTGCAACAACACGGGTGGACCTTTCACATACTACGTGGAATAGATCAGACAAACACTGGGCAAGCTCTTCTATGTGGAAATTAACAAGGAAAAAAAAGCTCCTAGATACAGAGAATGGATCGGTGGGGAGGAGTGTGAAATCGGGGAAGGGGGTCAAAAGGTACAAACTTCCAGTTATAAAATAAATAAATCATGAGGATATAAAGTACAGTTAATACTCTGTATACTGTATCCTGTATTGTATATTGGGAAGTTGTTAAGAGAGTAACTCAGCACAAGAAAAACAATTCTTTGACTATGTTCTATGAGAAGACTTATTGTGGTGATCATTTCATAATATATACAAACACTGAGTCGTTATGTTGTATATCTGAATCTAATATTATTATAAAAATTATTTTAAAAAACCCCTTCAAATGGGCTTAATACTGTAGAATTTTAAAGTTTGTTTATTTATTTTTTTAGTAATCTCTGCACTGAATGTGGGGCTCGAACTCATGACCAGAGGATCAAGAGTCAATGCTCCTCGGACTGAGCCAGCCAGGTGACCCAATACTGTGGGATTTTAAAACTGGGGCCACACACTGGGCGAGGGGCATTGCTATGGTTGTACTGAGACATAACAGGTCATGGAGATCACACCTACATTTACTTCTAAGAGTTTTTTTATTGTAGCTCTTACATTTAGGTCTTCGATCAACTCTGAATTCATTTTTGTGGAGATGTGGTAGGGGACCAAATTCATTCTTGTGCATGTCCACGTGGCAAATGGTGCAATTTTCCCAGTACCATTTTGTTGAAAAGACTACTTTCCCTCCTTCGCTTGTCTTGGTGTTCCTGTTGAAAAGCAACTTACCTTTTAAATTTAGCCATATACCAAGGTGTCTCACCATGCTAAAAAGCATACCTCTGTAGCATCTTTTTTTTTTTTTAAAGATTTTATTTATTTATTTCACAGCGGGAGAGAGATCACAAGGAGGCAGAGAGGCAGGCAGAGAGAGAGAGGGGGAAGCAGGCTCCCTGCTGAGCAGGGATCCCGATGTGGGCCTCGATCCCAGGACCCTGAGATCATGACCTGAGCCGAAAGCAGAGGCTTTAACCCACTGAGCCACCCAGGCGCCCTCTGTAGCATCTTTTAAAAATAAATTTCTATTGAAATACAACAAGCATGAAGGAAAATGCAAATATTGTAAGTGTCTAGCTTGATCAGTTTTCACAAGGTATTCACACCCATGTAACTGCCACTCAGATAAAAAAAAAATAGAACATTACTAGCACCCCAGAAATCCCCTTTGTCCCCACCTCTGGCCACTACCTGCAACTTCTTCCCCCGTTGTAACCTCCCTCTATCCTAGTTCCAATCACCGTACCTTAGTTTTTCCTGCTTTTGAACTTTATATAAATGATATCAGAGAGTATTATGCTTTTGCATCTGGATTCTTTCACCCAACATGATGTTTATGAGGATGTGACTCTTGTGGGCTCTAGTATTGTCCACTTTCCTTGGTTATTAGACTAGAGCATCATTGTTGGTACATTCCCTTAATTATTTATTGCATGCCAGGTCCTGTTCTAGGCCCTGAGATAAGACAGGGACCAAGAGAGAAAGGTTTCTGTTACCTTGCAGCTCATGTTCTTTTGGGCGAGAGACTAACATCAAAGACAATAAATCAGGAAATAGACATAGTATGTTATATACAGATAAGTGCACTCGAGAAAAACACAAAGTAAAGCAGGGAAAGGGGTGCAGGGGGAGGGGCTGCCGTTGTAAAAAGGATGGTCAGGGAAGGTCTCACTGAGAAAGTCACACTTTTAAGTAAAGGCCTGAAAGAGGTGAAGGAGGGAGCCATGTAGATTTCTAGAGGAAAAGCATTCCAGGCAGAAGGAACAGCAAATGCAAAGGCCCAGCGGAGGGAGCAGGCCTGGCATATTCCAGGAACAGCCAGGAGACCAGTGAGTGTGGCTGGAACAGAATGAATGAGGGGGTAGTTCAGAGAGGGCACTGGGGGCAAACAGCAGTTTTAAGGACCCCCACTGGCTTTTCCCATGAGACAGGACTCATCGGAGGGGGTTCAGCAGAGGAGTGATATCATTTCACTCTCTCTCTCTCCCTCTCTCCTTTTTAAACTGACTCACTGCAGCTGCTGTGTTGAAGAAAGGCCATAGCTGGAATCATGGACAACGGCTGGGAGCTCTTGCCATAAACCAGGTGAGAGATGATGGTGATGGTGGATACGGTTAGAAGTGGCTGCATTCTGAGTCTGTTCTGAAAATCAACCTGGAAAATGTGCTGCCAGGTTGGACGTGGGGTAGGAGAGAAGATGAATCAGTTCATTTGATTTCCCTGGGGTGGAGGCTGTCCTTGTAACTCTGCACCGCCCCCCCACCCCGGCCACTGAGCCACCTGTGTAGGTATTTACCTGGACGCAATGTGGGGTGGTGGTCAGAGCCAGAACCTTGGTGTTCGATGCCTGGGGGCAAATCTTGGCTCTGCTGTCACTACTTGGATAGGTTAATTAACGTTGCTGTGCCTCAGTTTCTTCATTTATAAATTTTAAATAATGATAGCCAATACCCCATAACTGAGATTAATTGGGTTAACGTAAGTAAAGCCTGGCACATAATAAGCACCATGTAAAAATGTCAGATATTTCGCTTTACATGAGAAAATTTCCAAATAGGAGTGTTTTAAAAGGAACGTTTTAATACCTTCAATGGAAAACCAGTGTCACTCGCTCAGAAGAACTGGAAACCATAAAATGAAATAAATTTAATTTAATGGAAACAAAACAGTGCTATTAAATTCTAGTTAGACGTTGCAGCAGAGCCAAGTGGGCCAGGCAGTGTTAGAGAGAGGCTCAAGCCCCATTAGTTCCAAACAGAGAGGGCTGGCTTCAACTTGAACAGAAGGCTTGCAGGAAAAAGGAAAAAAGAGGAACTTTATTTTATTATTTTTTTAAGATTTTATTTATTTATTTCACAGCGGGAGAGAGATCACAAGGAGGCAGAGAGGCAGGCAGAGAGAGAGGGGGAAGCAGGCTCGCTGCCGAGCAGAGAGCCCGATGCGGGCCTCGATCCCAGGACCCTGAGATCATGACCTGAGCCGAAAGCAGAGGCTTTAACCCACTGAGCCACCCAGGCGCCCAAGAGGAACTTTAAATGCTCTGTCCACTCTCACCTAACACGTAACCCATCACACTCTGGAAAACACTGTTCAGGGACTTCACGATATTTAAGACCTTAGATGACTATGGACTTACTGGCTGTCCAGAGTGGGCGGTTAATACGGGCTCCCACAGCTTTCTTAGCTTTTCCTTCCGCAGGATGTCTGGGGCGTGTCTCCGGAGGGGGCCTCTGGTTCCTTCTAGCACAAAGGAGGCTCACTAAGCGGGACACACTTCGCCCGGGGTCCAACTGACCGGCCGCCCAGGCCTGTTCCTGTTCGCCCTCCTGCCCAGTCTCTAGCCCGGGGGTCGGCGCGGGGGAGATCCGGGGCGACCTGACCGGGGAGAGGGGGTGTCTGGCCGGCTGGTCGCGATGCGTGGGCCCAGCGCGGGGCGGCGCCCGGGCCGGAGATGAGTGTCCCGCAGGGC
>LNAC01000159.1:2514974-2587059 GCA_002007465.1 Ailurus styani
GAGCGCGGGGCGGGGCGCCCGGGCCGGGGGGTGTGGCCCGCCGGGCGGGGTGGGCGGGCAGAGCGCGGGGGCGGGGCCTGAGAGGAGCCGGAGTGGGAATCCGAGCCTCGAGTTTTGCGCCCAGACCGCAGGAAGGAATTGGGGCGCAGGTGACTGTGGGGTGAGTGCTCCTCTACCCAGCACGGGAGCGCGGGAGCTGCCCCCGGGACTCGGACACTTGGCATTTGAGCCTTCCCAGGCGTCGGGCTTGGGGGAGGGGATGCCTGGTTTTCCCTTCAGGAGTCCCGGGGTCTAAATGGAAGGGCGAAGGGGGAGTCTCGAGAGAGCTGAGCCCCCTGGTGGGCAGCGGCTACAGAGAATGAGGAGGCTTGGGGGCGGGAGCAGGACTTCCGGGCCCCCCGAAACTTTGAGGTCTGGAGAGAGGAGGCTGTGTCTGGCGATCCTGACGGGTTTGGAGGGAGAGGCTGCAGAAGGAGAAGTCCCGAGGCACAGGGCTGGCCTGGGAATGCGCTTTCGGTTCTTAGAGGAAGCCTCCTCAATGGTCAGTCGAGACTCCTCCTCCTTATGGGCCTCAGTTTCCCCTCTTCATCATGCCTGTGAATGGGTGGGTATAGGGGAGAGAGTGCTTGGATGATCTCTAACCCTGCCCATAGCCTTGTAACTCTTAGGGGAGCCTCCTGCCTCCTTCCCTCCCTTGGTGGGTGTGCAGACCCCTGCTCACCCCCATCTCTTCCCACAGGGGCCCACACCAGGGCCTGCCCAGCCTTGCATCCTCTGTGCCTTCTGCCCTGTCCTTTGGTCCTCATGTCGGGGAGCAGCCATCTGGTCCTGTTTGCTTTCCAGCAAACTAAAAAGCCTCCCCAAATCTCCTCCCACAGCTGGATCCCTGGCTGTGTGTCTGCTCTTGTTTCTCTCCCTCTTTCTGACCCCGTAGCCTTCTCCCTCATGTGGTCTTGGTCTCCCATGGGCTGTTCTTGTCTGCCATGTCACCTGTCTCCTTGGTGAAGATCAGAGTGACACTCCCATTGCCTCTGCTCTCCTGTCCCAATCACTCTGTCCCTAAGTTTATTGGTTACTCAGATCCCCTTTGCCAGTTGGGGATCTGAGGCTGGAGGGGACCCCTGTTTAGCCCACCCACCTCCCACCTGGTGCAGGACCCCTCTGCTGCATATGGCCAGTGATGATGACTTATGGGGTGCCTGTTCATTGTCCTGCAGCTCTTGTTACATTGAGCTAAAATCGATGGTGTGCAGATTTCCACCGGTCAGTTCCACTTCTACTTCCTGGAGCCATGCAGAGTCGATTCACTCTTTTATTCATTCAAATGATCTTTATCGATACACTGGGCGAAACACTGGGCTATAGCAAAAAAAAAAAAAAAGTCTACACAAAACTCCCTGCCTTAATGGATTTCGTATTCTAGAAAGGAGTAGGACAGCAATCAAATGAGTACATACGTGATCTATCAGGCAGTGAGAGGTGCTGTGGGGATAAACAAAGCAGGCAAGGGGGGGGTGAGGGCTGGGCTTGAGTATTGCAGGTTTATAAAGCCTAGTCAGGGTGGGCTTCTTTGAGGTGGTAACACCCGAACAGAGCCTTGAAGGAGGTGAAGGGTGAGCTATGTAAATATCTGAGGGGAAGGACAGTGCACCTGTGGAGGGAAGAGCACAGAGCATGTGCAAAGGCCCTCAGGCAGAGGCATGCCCTGTGGGAGCAGGTCCAGCTTGTTCCAGGAACAAGGAGCAAGGGGGAGGTCTGTGTGGCTGGAGCAGGATGGGTGAGGAGCCCATGGGGTGTTAGTAGGAGATGAGTGCAGAGAGGTAAGGAGTGGGGGAGTGGGGGTCCATTGCCTGGGGCCTTGAAGGCCACTGTGAGGACTTGGGTTTTTACTCTGAGTGCAGTGAGAGCCCCTGGAGGACTTTGAAGAGAGGAGTCACCTGCTCTGACTCAGGGCAGAAGGTTGGGGGTGGGGGGGGGAGAGTAGTGACCTGACCACTGTTGTCATTCTGGGGAGAGACCCTGGGGGGTTGTACGCATGACATAGAGGCCGTGGGAAAATATCAGGTTTTCCGATGTGGGGTAAAGTTTGAAGGTAGGGTCAGGAGGGTTTGGATGTGAGAGAAAGGTGGAGTCAGGGATGACTCGAAGGTTTTTGGCCTGAGAGTCCAGAAGCTTGGCGCTGGCATCTCCTGAAATGAGAGCTGTTCAGGGGGAAGAGCTGGAGAGCTGGTTTGTGCCTGCTCCTCTTGCAGTGCCCGTTAGGCGGGACGGTGCCCAGGAGGCAGTTGGAAAAGTTTAGTGGGGGGGGGGGGGCTGGAAATAAAATCTGGGGCTGGCGTTTAGAGCCATAAGAGCAGGTGAACTCACTTAGGGAGAGGGTGGTCTGGAGGAGAGAGACGCAGCCCGGGAGCTCCGGGGCTCCCAGCAGCAGGAGCCAGCCAAGGAGACAGAGGCGCGGCCAGCGGGATGGGAGATAGTAGAGTTGGGGTGCCCCGCCGGCAGGGAGGAGAGTGCTGCAAGGAGAGAGCGAGCCTTCTGATAGACGCCTTTGGCCGAGCCAGCTGGTCCAGGGCTGAGAACCCTGCTGAGACAAGAAGAGTCTGGGGGCCATGCCTGGAGGGGATGGGCAGGGTGGGATGGAGGACAGCAGTATGGACAACAGACAGGAGTCCTGCTGTGAAGGGGGGGTCAGAGGATTGGGGTTCGAGCTGCCAGCGGAAGAGAGGGCTCTACTCTCCTGATAGAGACACTACAGTCTGGGTCCTGGTGGGGAATGGTCTGAACAGGTGATATGGGGGCAAGAAACAGGATTTAAGGGACAATTTTTATGAAATAGGGGATGATCGGTCATCTGTTTTCTCTCACTCCCAATTGAAGCCAAAGCAGGAGAAACTTAAGTTAGACATGATGGAGAACTTCCCAAGCAGGTTATTTGAGGACCACAGCAAAGCCAGGTTCTTCCCCTGGGTGCTTACAGTAAGAAAGGACAATGCCTGCTCAGAGACAGGGGTCCAACCAAATGGATCTTTGAGGATTCTTCCTGCTCTGAGGTTTCTGGAAGGAGGCCAGGGAAGAGTTGGGACTTTCCAGCTGCTGGTGGGGGGACACAGCATCTGTCCTTAGAGTTCGGGCCTGCCTCTCCTTCCTGGTGTCCGCAGATCCTTGATGTCACTGTTGGGTGTGTGTGGCTCAAGCATTTGTCAGCTGCTCCAGACTTGGGGTGTTTGGGAAGGACCCCTGCTTCCTCCCAGCTTGTCCCCCTGGGGGTGAGCACAACTGGGGGTGTGTCTCAGGTCCGGGGGTTCTCTCAGTGCAGCTCATGGTGGATGCACAGGGCTTTACAGCAGAACTGAGGAGAAGGACCTAATTCTGCACAGTGGCTTGGCCAACTCTGGCTTCCAGACCATCCTTTTGGGATTTCCCGGGGAGGTGGGTCTGTAGGTAAATCCATACCTGCCAGCCCTGTGCCACTCGGTCTTTGCCTTCCTGCTCAAGGCTGTGCCTGCTCTACCAAGCCTAATGATCTTTGCAGGGGGAGAGTGTGGTCTAGGTTCCCTGGATGCAGAGGTGGGAGGAGCTGTCCATCCTCAGGCATCCGCTGGGTAAGAGGAGCGGGTATTGTCGGTCTCATGTGAACTTGGTAACATCTTCAATTCCTGGCTGCACACCTGCGCTCCAGGCGTTGGGGGTCAGAGGGAGAGTGCCCACCCCATGTTTGGGCTCTTCCCAAAGGCTGGAGGTTCTTTTTCCCTGGTCCTGGGCAGGGTTGGCAGTGGGGCTGGGGTTTCCACAGCCGAGAGCCACGCCAGGGCCAAGCCCAGAGCTCTTCCTACCTGTCCTGCTCTCTCCTCTCCCCTCTCCCCATGTCTACCCTCCTGACTTCTCTGGCTGGCAGTGGGCGCAGGGTGGAGGCCTGCTTGGCCAGAGAAAACTGCCCTAGGGAACCCTCTGCAGGGGAATGCCCGCCCGAGCTGCCAGACATGCAGGCGACTTTGCCTTCCCTTTGTCTCCTATGTGGCCAGCCCAAGGCTTCCAACCTGCGTGCTGGCAACAGTCTGAGTTGGAGATGTCTCCTTTCACATCCCTTGGCTGGCATATGAGGGCAGGCACAGAATGTTCCAGGCCCTCCCCTTCCTCCGTGGGTTTTTGACTCATGAGCATTCCCACTGTGCCTCCCCGAGGCTCAGCCCTGTGCCAGGCTTAAGGGTGCCAGGATGAGTAAGACCCAGGCTTCTCCTCGGGCCGAGAAGGGGGAGAGAGACACATACGCAGCAAATAGGAGAGAGGCAAAGTCTCCAAGAGCCTTGGCGTCTGCTCCCTCGAGTATCTCAGAATGTCCCTGTTTTGGAAAAAGGAGGTGTTCCTCTTTTTCCCTTTTACTTTCACTTTCTCTGGGCACTGCACCCGTCCATGTCCCTGGTCCCTGTGACAATCGTGGCATGGACCCAGCTGAGAGAGTTTCTCTGCTGCTTGGGGACCCTCCCAGGGGCCCGGAGCTTGGAGAAATCATTTCCCCTCAAATTCCCAGAGCCCAGAGTCTGAAGGCTGAGCTCAGAGTAAGCCACGGGCAGAGACGTGGTGGTGAGGGAGTGGGAGGGAAGTGAGGGCCTGGGTGGGTGGGGTAGTTGGGAAGGAGGTGGTGACAACTGGGGTCCGTGCTCCCCTGAGCTTTGAACTAAGTGTGCACTCGGATTTTTGCTTCACCTGGGCTGAGATCTTTAGAGCAGTGTTCTGGTCTGCCCCCCAGGGTCGCAGTGGGTTACCCTAGCAGTCAGGGGCTCAGGGCCCCTGTGGGGGATCCCAAATGTGGGGGAATTAAGGGCATGCATTCTGGAATCACACTGCTTGGGTTCAACCCCCAGCTCTACCTCATCTGACTGGGAACCCTTGTATAAGTCCCTTGGCCTCTCTGTGCCTCAGTTTCTTCATCTGTGAAGTGGGGCTGATTGTAGCACTACTTCAGAGTGGTTGGGAGGGTTGAATGAATTCACATGTAGACTGAATGGCAGCACTTTGCATGTGCTTAGTAAATATCAGCTGTTACTGGAGAGAACACAGCCGTCAGCCTGAATCCAGCCAGCAGGGGAGAGCCCTCTCCTCCGGTCCCAAAGAGAGTTAATTTCCAGATCCCTTGGGAATCCTTGCTCCAACTGTCAGCTCAAGCCTTATTAAGCCTTCTTGAGCCAAGGATGAAGTGCAGATGTAGAAACCAGGAGCCTTGCTTGAACTCCTGGCTGCTTCAGACTCTCTGTGGGGTCCCCAAGCCAGTTTTTTGCCTTGCCTGGGCCTCAGTCTGTAGATTTGAGCAATGGGGAGCTGGGGTTGGGTAATGGCCCGGTAGAGCCATAACCTCCTCGGATGTGGGGTGGGGCTGACTTGTCTCCCCCTCCCTTCCACTGGCCCCTGGCTGCCTTCAGAGGAGTCCTGCGCTGACCTCACTCTCCTCCCCAGGTTATGAAATGTGCACACAGGAGGCTTTCCAGGCTCAGAGGAGCCAGCTGGTGGGGCTGCTGGTCTCGGGGTCCCTGGAGGGCTTCGAGAGCATCCTGGACTGGCTGCTTTCCTGGGAAGTCCTCTCCTGGGAAGACCACGAGGGGCTCAGCCTCCTGGGCCAGCCGCTCTCGCACTTGGCCAGGCGCCTCCTGGACACCGTCTGGAATAAGGGCGCTTGGGGCTGTGAGCAGTTCGTCGCGGCCGTCCGGGAGGCCCAGACCGACTGCCGGGCTCCGGAGCTTTCCAGCTGCTGGGACCCCCACTCGCCCCACCCAGCCCGGGACCTGCAGAGGCACCGGCCAGCCATCGTCAGGAGACTCCGCAGTCACGTGGAAGGTGTGTTGGATCTAGCCCGGGAGCAGGGTTTCATCAGCCAGTACGAGTGTGACGAAATCCGGCTGCCTATCTTCACGTCCTCTCAGCGGGTAAGGCTCCTGGGTCTTGGGTAATCCGAATTCACAGGAAAAGGGTGCTTAGTCACCAGGACGGATTTGTCTTGGGAGAGTCAGCCCTGTGGGGACACAGAGGTGCTGGCCTTCCCCCAACAAGCTCGCCAGGCTGGTAAAAGTTATTCGGGGCCTGTTCTCTGTGTCTTTGGGGCTTCTCTGTGGAAACTCTCCCTCCTTAGTCTCCTGTCTTTTCTCCTCATCGGTGAAGCATCAGGACGGTTCTCAGGAGAAGTCAGTGAGTTGATTTGTGTAACCCTTTGAACGATGTCTAGTGCATAGTAACCACTCGGCATCATTCCCATTGGCCGCCATTAGTTGTGTTACGACGATGTTCTGTACTTGTACGCTTTTTGACGGCCTTATATTAACAGGTGAACATCAAAATTCACTAAGTTGTATTTGTATTTCATAATTAATTATTACATTGTATTTAATAGATAATTTAACTTTTAATTACTACTCGTTAGTAATTAGCACACCGTGGAGCAATGTTGTTCACATGTCTACGTTGGATTTCTGATACGAACTTGCATTTGGCTCATGGACATTCAGAGATGGGGTATAACTCCCTCTGAAAACGCCATTGCATGAGACCAGAAAAGTGTCTGTTGGGTAGTCTTGAAACTCTTCATTCATTTTACCCCAAAGAGCGACCCTCAGGGCTCTTGAGATACCGATGGAACCGTCACTGACATCCCCCTTTATGTATCGGAGAACTGATGCCCAAAACTGGTTCGATGCATGGATGTCCCATGTTGGACCTGGTACCTCGACTCCCTCGTTCATTGTTAGATTATGCATTCATTTATTCAGCCAGAATCTATTTATTTTTTTTAAAGATTTTTATTTGTTTATTTGAGAGAGAGAGAGTGAGCACAAGTGGGAGGTGGGGCAGAAGCAGAGGGAGAAGCAGACTCCCCTGCTGAGCAGGGAACCTGATGTGGGACTCGATCCCAGGACCCTGAGGTCGTGACCTGAGCCCAAGGTAGATGCTTAGCTGACGGAGCCACCCAGGAGCCCTGTTGGCCAGAATCTATTTAGATGCTTAGTATGTGCCAGGTTCTTCTTTTCTTTTTTAAATATTTTATTTATTTATTTGACAGAGAGAGATTACAAGTAGGCAGAGAAGCAGGCAGAGAGAGAGGAGGAAGCAGTTTCCCCGAGGATCAGGGAGCCCGATGCGGGTCTTGATCCCAGGACCCCGAGATCATGACCTGAGCCGAAGGTAGAGGCTTTAACCTACTGAGCCACCCAGGCGCCCCTATGTGCTGGGTTCTTAAAGCTTCTTGGAATCAATAATTAGGCACTCAATAAATACTTGTTGATGAAACACCTCAGTTAATGAATGAATGAATGAATGAATGAATGAATGAATGAATTGGAATTAAATGGTAGTGGGAAGATAAGCTGAACTGGGGGATTTTCTAGTTTTTATTTGTCATTTTAAAAATGTCTTTGGTGATTAGGTGAGTCTAGTTTGGGACCGATGGGATAGGCCGGTGTGTCCTCAAGGCTATTTGAAAGCTATCTCGAGGTGGCTGCATATTTACAGAGCACACGTGCTGTGGGCCCCTCTTGTTACTCATTAGTGCACATGAAACCTGCAGTTCTACCCTGAGCCCCAGCTCCTCTAGCCTGGCCCTGTGGGGATTACAGAAAACATGTTAATCATTGCACCTGCTGCGTGTCTTTTGTGATGCGTTGTGGAGAGCAAATCAGCCCATGTGGGAAGTTCAAGGACTATGTCCTCTCATCTTTGATCAAGTGTTCAACAGTGTGGTCCGGTCTGGATGCTCTGAGTGGTTTAGAGAAGGTGGCCTCGGGCCTAGAGGAGACAGGACATGTATCGAGGGGGTATTCAGATTGATGAAAAAAGAAAATAGGGTAACTCATGGGCCAAAGAAGAAATAATAATGGAAATCAGAAAATAATTCAGAACCAAGCCGTAATGAGAACCTGATTTATAAAAATTTATGGGGTACAGCTACAGCAGAATATAGAGGGAAATTTATAACAAATGCTAATATTAGGAAAGAAGAAAGGCTGCATTTTAGTGAGCTAAGACTCCATCTTATGAAAGGGCCAGGTGGAGAGTGAAAGCACCTATCACTGGAACTGTGCAGAGCATGTGGCAGACAAGACCTCTGAGGGTCATAGGGGCTTCCCAAGGAACCGGGCGGCCTGAGGTTTAAGTTTCTGGAATCCAGCTCTCTCTGAGCCTTTTCTGAGCTCTGGCAATCTCCGGTTCTCCAACTTGGTGGCTTGCCTTCAGCGGCTGAATTTCTGGTTCATTGTGGCTGGCACTTCTGGTATATCCAGCTGACATATCGCCCCCAAACTAGGACTGCCTTGTTTACTCTCGTAAACTGACCTTGTAATTTCCTAGAAAGAGGTGGTTGTCATGGATTGTAGGTTGGGGACTGAACAAATGCTGTGGAATGAAACAAAATGCAAGTTGAAGAACTAGATCCCTAAAAGACCCGAATGCTACTGTTTGCTGAGTGAGGTCCTACCATGTGCCAGGCACGATCCGTAGCCCTCGACGGTTGTGATCTCTAAGCCACCCTACAACCTTTTCAGGATGTCGTGTGGACTCTACTATCCTTTAACAATGAAGAAACTGCCCAAACCACCCATTTGGGAAGTGGTCCAGCTAGAGTTTGAATCCAGGCCCCATTGTCCCCAGGGTGAATGCTCTTCTCTTTCTGACATGAAATGTGGGGCTTCATGTGATGACCTTATGCAGCCGGGTGTAGTAACAGTTGTTAGCAGACCTGAGGCTATCAAACCGGTGGTTCATCTGACTCATGCACCTGCTCAAGCTGCTAGGGCCAGGGTCGGACTGAATTGCTTGACTCTCTTACGATATTAACTGCAACACCTTTAACTTGGGAAATGTACATGCTTGCCAGAAAGTATACAATTTCATATGCTGTGATACCAACATGTTCCCATCATCCACACAAAAACCATAGAATGTCACTGGTACTTTCCTCCATTGTACCCCTAGCCTGACTTTCATGTGAATCATTTCTTTGCTTTTCTTCAGTTTTGACACCTTATGCAATAATTCTCCAAACAATGTGTTTTGTTTTGAAAAAGTTCTAGCGAACACAAGCATAACCATGTCAAGGAAAGGGGAGTCCTGCCTCTCCTTCTTGGATGCAGGCTCCCAGGGGCAGGGAAACTGAACAGAGCCTCAGGAACTTGGTCTTGGCTTCATGGTTTGGAGGCTTTCTAAGGGCTCCTGCTGGGAAGTCAGTGGGCAAGGTCATTGAGCGAGTCCCGAGAGCTGGAGGGTCTGGTAGAGCAGGGATGAGTCAGGGGCTGGAAGTCCAGGAGTAGTCAGAGGAAGTGGGCTGCTCTGTATGTTCAGTTGTAAGCTTCTCCCAGGCTCTTCCAGCTCCCAGGAATAGGGCCAAGCCAAACACTTCTGAAGAGTGAAATGAGTGTCCTCAGCTGACCCAGGCCATAGGGGTTGAGAGAAAGATTGGTATTAGCCTGTGGTGCAGACAAGACAAATATAGATAAGGGATTAGAGCCAGCCCTGCCTGGACATCTAGGAAATAATTTCCCTGAACATGTGTGACTCTTGAGTCACGTTGCTCCAGTCTGCCTCAGCTGGAGGCCCTCTGCTTACGGTAGAGCCATCATCCTGAGATTTCCTTCCTAGTCCTCTTGTGCTGGTTTTCTTCTATCCTGAGTAATCTAGTCTTCATTTTTCTTAGTTTGTTCTATTCTGGGAGATCATATCTCCCCCATACTGTAAAATGAGTATCCGGGAGTTAAAATTTTAACCTCTTGTATAGTTACAAGTTTCCCCGTATTTGATCAATAATTTGGCTGGGTATAAAATTCTGGGTTGGTAATTATTTTCCTTCAGAATTTTGAGATTATTACTCCCTTATCTGCTCTCTTCCAGAGAAGAATTGCTAGAATTCCAAAACTCTTTTATAACTTTTTCTGGAAGCTTGTGACTTTTTCTTTTGGCCCTCTGTCATTCTGAAATGTCACAATGATATGCCTTAGTGTTTTTCCATTGTTCTGGGCACTCAAGGGGTGCTTTGAATCTGAAAACTCAGATTCTTTTATGTTCTGGAAGATTTTTTTTTAAAGATTTTATTTATTTATTTGACAGAGAGAGAGAGAGAGATTACAAGTAGGCAGAGCGAGAGGAGGAAGCAGGCTCCCTGGTGAGCAGAGAGCCTGATGTGGGCCTCGATCCCAGGACCCTGAGATCATGACCTGAGCTGAAGACAGAGGCTTTAACCCACTGAGCCACCCAGGTGCCCCTGGAAGATTTTCTTGATTATTGGTGATTTCTTTCTCTTTTCTCTCTTCTCTCTTTATGGAACTACTATTTGAATTTTAGGGCTCCTAGACTGATCCCCTAATTTTCTTCTCTTTTCTTATCCATTTTCTGTCTCTGTGTCCTTTTGCATTAGTTCCTCTATAATATCTTCCACTTAATCTTGAAACCCTTGCTCCCTTACATTTTTCATTTTTGCTACGACTTTTAATTTCCAAGAGCTATTTTAAAATGTTTATTTTTATAGCATCCTGTTCTTCTTTCATGGATGCAAGTTGAAGAACGAGATCCCTAAAAGACCCTAATGCTACTGTTTGCTGAGTGAGTGCCTACCATGTGCCAGGACCATAACGTTACAGTGGGTTTTTGTTGTTTGTTTGTTTGTTTGTTTTTGTTTCGTTTTGTTTTGTTTGGTGGGGGGTAGGTTTTTTTCTCACCCTGCACAACCTTTTTATCCTACAAGTTACTTTCTCCTCCCGCACTTATTTGGGCTTGATCTCCCATATGAGATGCTTTCTTTGGGCATATGATGATCCTTAGTTGGCTGCTCATGACTGAAATAGACTCTCTAAAACTTACTGGAAACTCAGAGCCTACAGGTGAAACCTGTCTACCTTGCGTTTCACTGGAGACATTTTGGGAAGTGATGGTATTTGTATCTTTAGACCTTTCCTCCTAGGCTGGTCTGACTGTCAGAGCTGTGGGAGCCCGTGAGTAGGAGGGCTGGGCGGTGATAGTATTGGGGAGATGTCTGTGTATTCAGTACTCATTTTGCACATGGTCATTTAAACCTTCTTTCGGGGCATGATGCCCACCTCCTTTATTGTCCCTGCTGCCTCCCAGTCTATGATCCGTGTTTTAGCCTTTCCAGAATTATATTTCCAGAGTAATCTCCACACTCTGCCATGGCAGGCCAGGGACAGTTGCTGTTGGCTTGGAGTGGGTCAGGGGAACCAGAGATCCATTTTATAAACCACGTTAACTCAACCCTCCTTACTTGAATCATTTCCTTTTGTTCTGGAGGTACCTGATGCTCTTAACTCCAGAGATATTTATAGAGTCTGAGAGGCACGCTGTGTGGTTTTCAACTTGCCCACAGTTGGCTTAGGATCTGGCTTTCTGGGCTCTTCTAAGTCCATTACTATTCATTCCTTTGGCAAGTCCTTGAATGCATGCTCTGTGCCAGGCGATCTTCTAGGTGTTGAGGAAACAGCAGTGAGCAAAACAGACAAAAATCCTTGTCCTGGAGATGCTCATGTTCCAGTGCAGAGAGATGGACAATAAGCAAAAGTAAGCAAATGACAGGGCATGTTGGAAAGTGATGCATGTGCTGTAGAAAATAAGTAGAATGGGTCTGGGGCTTGAAAGTTACAGGGGGTGGAGGTAGTGATTGCAATTTTAAATAGAGTGGTCAGGGAGTTCTCGAGAAGGTGATATTTGAGCAAAGGTTTGAAGGAGGTGAAGGAAGGGGTCATGTGGACAGCTGGAGAAAGGACATTCCTGGCGGAGGGGACAGCCCCAGCAAAGGCCCGGAGGAAGGAGCATGCTTGATGTTTCCAGAAACCCCGAGGCTGGTGTTTTGAGTGGAATGAGCAGGGGGAAGAGCAATAAAGGGTGAGGTCAGAGAAGTTAAGCAGGATCCTGAGGGTCACAGACAGCACTTTGGTCTGTTTGGAGCCTTGTAGGTTACTGTTGAACTTGGACTTTTACTCTGAGAAAATGAGGGAAGTGCTGGGACATTTGTAACAGGAGAGGTATGATCTGACGTTTATTTTTAAAGAATGACACTCTGCCTGTGGTGTTGAGACTAGATTCTGGGAACAGGGACAGAAGCAGGCACACCAGTTAGGAAGCCTTTGCTGTTTTCCAGGTGGGCAGTGATGGTGGCTTGGACAGTGGCATAGAGGAGGGGACAAGAAGGGGCAGGGCTCTCTAGTTGTGCATCCAGTGGGGTAGACACTGGCCACATGTGGCTATTGTGTACTTGAAATGTAGCTGGTCTGTGATGAGATTCTATTCCGAAGACCTAATATGAATGAAAGAATGTAAAATACCTCAGTAATTTTTTTATACTGATTACATGTTGGAATGGTAATATTCTGGCTATATTTGGCTACATAAAATATATGACTGAAATGGATTACATTGATTTTTACTTTAAAAATATACGGGCACTAGAAGATTCGATGTTGCAAGTATGTCTTGCATTCATGTCTACTGTCTGGGCAGTGAGTGTTCTACTTCAATTGTGCCGCCCTGGATACATGTTCAAGCCAACAGGATTTGTTGGCGGGTTGCAGAGGAGAGGCTTCCAGGGCGATTCTAGAAGTTTGGGGTTGAGCAGCTGGAAGGGTAGAGTTGACATTAGCTGGGAGAAGGAAGGCTGCAGGTTTGCGGGTGGGTATCGACGAGGAGTTTGGTTGCGGATGTGCTAAGTCGGAGGTGTTTCGGGGACATCTAAGTGAAGATGGTGGGCAGGCAGTTTTGGGCATGTATGTCCAAGGTTCAGGGGAGCAGGTGAGGCTGGAGATGAAAATGTGGGGGTTGTGCACAGGGATGGTATTCCACGCCTCGCGGCTCCATGGAATCACCTGTCTTCCAAATGACTTCTCGCTTCCAGAATTGTTTTTCCTATCCTTGCAGGTTTATAGATTTATGTCTTTTTCTCTTGAAGTTATTCCCTCTGTTAGTGGGAGGCCGATGGGGTGTGTGTGCTCAAGCGTTCGCTTCACCACGCAGCACCTAGTGCCTTCTTCATTAAACGGTTCTTGCTGATTGGGGGTTTTTCTGGCCTCTTACTGTGGTGGAAGGGAGATGCCTATGAAACCTTCCCACACCATCTCCATTCGCCTTTCTGGAAAGATACTGACCTTTGCTCTCCCCATAGGCAAGGAGGCTCCTCGATCTTGCCACGGTGAAGGCGAATGGGTTGGCTGCCTTCCTTCTGCATCATGTTCAGAAATTGCCAGTCCCGTCGGCCCTGCCTTTTGAAGGTATGTACGGATATGTTCTTCTCAGTTCAGCGGAAAGGGAAAGAAAGACTGTATGGATTCCTGGTTAAGAGCAGAACTCCAGAGCGAGATGTGTCCTTTAGAATTCCACTTCCTGGCCGTGTGGGCCTCCTTAAGACTAAGACTCAGTTTCCTGATTTCAAGGATAACACCACCACAGACTCACTGGGCTACTGGGAGGATTGAGAGGATTATCATGTGTAATATTAGGGTTAGCTTTCATTACTTCCCGAGCTGCCCAGTGATAACTGGAGCCTCACTAGCCAAACTCTTATTATCTGTCCTGAAAAGGATATACTTTTGAGATAGGGCTGTTATCTCTTGATTTCTGCAATTTAGCTACTCACTATCAGAAACTCCAGGACCAAGTGGATTAAGATAATGTGGTATCTCTCCTTGCACACCGCCACCAACCCAACCCAGGGACGGGAGGGGCTCGGATCCCACAGCTGGAACATGGCAAGCATCCTTGCACGATGCTTTATTTACGGTATCTGTCCTCTACGGCAACCTTGAGAAATCAGTGTCATTTTTTCCACTTTACGGATGTGAAAACTGGGGCAAGGAGGGCGGGGAGTTGGGGCAGGGAGGATGGGTTTGGTTTTAAACCGTCTCCACCGCTGCTTCCCCTTTTCTCAGGAGAAGAGATCGTCAGTTGTAAAGAGCAGGCACCAGCCTCGCATGTCTTGTTCCCCCATCACCATAGGGATTGCTCATTGGCAGTGCGGGCCCCTGAGCTGTGGGTGGTGCTAGCAGATAGATTTACCACCCTGGGCTCAAGCTGGCGCTTGGTACCTCAGTGTGCACCATGTCTCTGAGAACAGGGCACAGACATCTGTGTCCAACTGGGGCTGCATGGCACAGAGTGTGGTGCCCGGGTTACACTTTGGTTAATGTCTGCTGTTGATATCACTCATCATAACCCTGTGACATGATTCCACAGGGTGACCAACCCAAGGTTGACTACTGATCTGTTTTTAAAATGAGAGATACTTGTTTTTCTAGAGAATTTTATATTGGTGGTATCTGGAAAACCTACATCAGAACTCAGGGTGATAGAAAGGAAGGTGTATATTTTATGGTATCTACATTCAGTGTTCCTGGTATATCCAGAGGGCTTTAAGAGCAATGATATTCATCAACTCTGGGAACAGAAGATGGAACAGAAACATGGGGCAACTGCTTTGGATTACCATAAATAGAGCATCAGTACACTAAGTGTGCTCTAGGAGAATTACTTGTTAGAGTTGAGAACAAAGGGGCCAGTTTTTGGTTGGGAGCAGTGAGGTCATGATGTTCAAAGGTCTCCCACGCTGGGGGCCCTGGACTACCACTTCCCCATTCCCTGAAAGGGGAACCAACCCCTGATATAGAAAGTAGTTTGCTCACATTGGTTATTAGGATGGTAAAGGAAAAGCAGCAGCCTTGTGGACACACCCCATGTGCAAGAGGGTTGCTGAAGGTTAAGTGAAGAGGATGGGGAAGTGAATCTTGATCAAGGACTCTCGTCCAAGTGCTTGACTCCGACACCCCACTGACCCTGACACCAAAAAGTGCTAGGTCCACCTGGATTATCCAGGATAACGTCCCTATCTTTTTAGTTGAATTACATTTATCTAGTCCCTCTGGTTGAATTACATTTATCTAGGTACAGATCCTGAGGATTGGGACATGGTGCCACTGTTATGCCTTCCAAACCCATCAGTATCATGATAATAAATACCATCTTTCAAGAGTTTACCATATGTCAGACTTTCCTCAATTCCGTCTTATCTCATTTCCTCCTGTAACAATCCTTCAAGGTGTAGATTGTCCCTAATTTTGGAAATAAGTATACGAGGTGGGGAAAGGTTGACTGGCTTGCGCAAGCTAGTCATGGAGCCAGCTTTCAAACCCAGGTGTATCTGACTTTGGAAACGGGATGCCAGGCTCTTACACCTTGTGTTTTTCTTTAGAAAGACACAACTGAGGTTGAATGGTGAAGAGGCTTCTTGAAGGCCATCCTAACCAATATGGCTGGACAGGCATCAGCATGCAGGTCTTCTGATCCCAGCCCAATGCTCCTTCTAATCCACAGCTCTTTTTCATGTCAGTAGTAATAATAATACCACTAGGAAATATCTCTGGAGCACTGTGTTGGACGCTGAATGATGCACTTGACATGAATTATCTTAATTGCTCCATGTAAACCCTATAAGGTAGGGACCACCATTTCCCCACTTCTAGGCTGGGGGGCAGGGGAATTTCCAGGCTTAGGAAAGTTATGGGACAGTCATCAAAGTCCGTAGCTTGCAAGTGGAGAAGCCAGGGCTGGCACATGCTGGCTCTTCTCTCCATGCATTGCATCACATTCCCTCATGCAATCCCCTCTCTGTCAGAGCCCATCCTCCCCACTGTCCTACCTCATTAACCTTTTCTTCGGTCTTCCAGATGCTGCCTGTAAGAAGTACATGTCCAAGCTGAGGACCACGATATCTGCTCAGTCTCGCTTCCTGAGCACCTACGATGGGGCAGAGAATCTTTGCCTGGAGGAAATATACACAGAGAATGTTCTGGAGATCCGGACAGAGGGGGGCCTGGCTGGACCCTGGCAGGAGAGCCCTGTGACCCTGGGCCTGGAGGAGCTCTTCAGCACCTGTGGCCACGTCAATGAAGATGCAGATACTGTGTTGCTGGTGGGCGAGGCAGGCAGCGGCAAGAGCACACTGCTGCAACGGATGCACCTGCTATGGGCTGCAGGCAGCGACTTCCAGGAATTTCTCTTCGTCTTCCCATTCAGCTGCCGGCAGCTGCAGTGTGTGGCCAAGCCACTGTCTGTGCAGACGCTGCTCTTTGAACACTGCTGTTGGCCTGACTTTGGCCAACAGGAGGTCTTCCAGTTCCTCCTTGACCACCCCAACCGTGTCCTCTTAACCTTTGATGGCTTTGATGAGTTCAAGTTCAGGTTCTCGGATCGTGAGCGTCACTGCTCTCCAACTGACCCCACCTCTGTCCAGAATCTGCTCTTCAACCTTCTGCAGGGCAACCTGCTCAAGAACGCCCGCAAGGTGCTGACCAGCCGTCCGGATGCAGTGTCTGCATTCCTCAGGAAGTACCTGCGCTTGGAACTCAACCTCAAGGGCTTCTCGGAAGAGGGCATCGAGCTGTACCTGAGGAAGTGCCACCGTGAGCCAGGGGTGGCTGACCGCCTCATCCGCCTACTCAAAGCGACCTCACCTCTGCATGGTCTGTGCCACCTTCCTGTTGTCTCGTGGATGGTGTCCAAATGCCACCAGGAACTGTTGTTGCATGGCGGCGGGTCCCCAAAAACCACCACGGATCTGTACCTGCTGATCTTGCAGCATTTTCTGCTGCATGCTTCCCCACCAGACTCAGTGCCCTGCTGTCTGGCATCTGGCCTGCTTCGAGGCAGGCTCCCCACCCTCCTGCACCTGGGCTGGCTGGCTGTCTGGGGCCTGGGCACATGCTGCTACGTGTTCTCAGCCAAGCAGCTCCAGGCAGCACACGTTGACAGTGAGGATATTTCTCTTGGCTTCTTGGTGCACGCCAAGAGCGTTGTGCCAGGGGGCGCCACTCCCCTGGAATTCCTGCACATCACCTTCCAGTGTTTTTTTGCAGCCTTGTACCTTGTGCTCAGTGCTGACCTGTCACCGTCCTTGCTCAGACAACTCTTCAGTTGTCATGGGCCACGCAGCTCACTGCTGGCCCGGTTATTCCCTCCCATGTGTGTGCCACGCTTGGAGCGCCAGGAGGGCGGCATAGCCGCTTTGCTGCAAGAGGCTGAGCCCCACAACCTCCAGATCATGGCAACCTTCCTGGCGGGGCTGCTGTCCCGGGAGCACGGGGGCCTGCTGGCAGAGGGCCAGGTGTCGGAGAAGGCCCTGCTCCAGCGCCAGGCCTGCGCCCGTGGCTGTCTGTCCCGCAGCCTCCATGAACACTTCCACTCCATCCCACCAGCCGTGCCAGGGGAGGCCAAGAGCATGCATGCCATGCCCGCGTTCATCTGGCTCATCCGGAGCCTGTACGAGATGCAGGAGGAGTGGCTGGCCCGGAAGGCCGTGCGGGGGCTCAAGGTTGGGCACCTGAAGCTGACGTTTTGTGGTGTGGGCCCTGCTGAGTGTGCTGCCCTGGCATTTGTGCTGCGGCACCTCCGGCGGCCCGTGGCCCTGCAGCTGGACCACAACTCTGTAGGGGACATCGGTGTGGAGCAGCTGCTGCCTTGCCTCAACGTCTGCAAGGCTCTATAGTGAGTGTTGCTCAGCGGTGCTGGCTAGGTGTGGCGGGAGTGCTGGCACTGAGGTGCATTGTGGGAACTGGGCGCTGGGCCCCGGGAGCCCAGGCCCCGCCGCCCCTACTGAGCAACCCCAGCCCAGCCCCTTCCCCAGTCTCGGCCTTAATTTTGCGGTGATGATGACAGCCATGCTTATGGAGAGTCTTGTGTGTCAGGTGCTGTGTTACATACTTTCTGCAATCAATTCCTTTCATCTTCATGAACACCCTGGGCCATCTCCCCATTATCCTCCATTTGAGGCCCAGAGAAGCAAAGTCACTGGTCTAGCGTGACACAGGAAATGGCAGAGCTGGGTTGAACAGATCACATCTTTCTGGTGACAAGTCCTAACTCCCCAAAAGCAGCCTTGCCTATGGATAGATTTTGGGGGCTCCATGAGAACCTTGAAGTGTCGTGCACAATTTTGTGTATTATGTGTGTGTTATTAGGAACCACCCATAATTTAGAGGTGACTTAGGCCCCATGAGAGATTTTGAAATCCCAATGAGATGCAAATGTCAGGATCCAAGAACTGGAAAGGGACTGCAGAATTGCACCTGCCCTTTTATCCCTTATGCGACGCGGCACCCGCATGAGATTATGCCGTCATCTGTACTGCTTCCGGACCCCTGTCTGGAGGTGTGAGGTTCCCCCTTTGGGACGTCTGTCCCAGCATTTGCAGGGCCTCTCTACAGGTCTTGGGCCAGGTGAGAGCAGAGGGCATGCCCAGGGTCTGGCAGCCAGGAGGCTGCAGGCTCCCCCACCTCCCTCCCTGCCTTGAAAGGGCATGTCCTGCTTCCTATTTAAAACCTCCGAGAAAGCAGAAGTGGTAGCTGAATGTTAAAATCTACTCACAGC
Source organism: Ailurus styani (assembly GCA_002007465.1). Classification (NCBI taxonomy): domain Eukaryota; kingdom Metazoa; phylum Chordata; class Mammalia; order Carnivora; family Ailuridae; genus Ailurus; species Ailurus styani. Next base: position 2,533,365 of record LNAC01000159.1, read on the forward strand.
CCTCTGGGGCTTTTGGTCTATCCCAGATGACTTTAATCTGACCCTAACCAAGGGACAAACCTCTCCTTGAATATATTAGGATGGCGTACCTTCCCTGAGCCAAAGCAGCTAGGTTTTCTTTTTCTCTGGAGCAAACTTAGGCCTATCTGTTAGAGACTGTGGTGGCCTGTGTTATCCCCCAGGGTCCACGGTCAGAAGTTTATAAATATATTGTGATAATAACACAATATGTGGCATATTTTATGCTGCATGTATAAAGTGAACATGTCTATTATAGGTAATATATGGCAATATATTAATATATGGTAACATATATAATTAATAACATAATAATATGTTATATAGTAATATATTTATTTTACATATAGTAATATATAGTATATATATACTATATATAGTATAATATATAATATAATATGTAGTGTATATAGTAATATAATAATATATGGTCATATATATAGGTTATGAATATGTCAGGAAGAAATAGTTGTCACATTTATATTGGGTGATTTGCAGAGAGTTTAATAAAGGGACTATTTACTGAGGCTTGGACAGCAGCTAGGAAGAGCAAGAAGGGACAGGGCAGGGTCCTGGGGCCAGTGACCGTGGGGGCGGGGCTGGGGACGGGGCCTGGAGAGGCAGGCCTGGGGGGCAGGTGTGGAGAAGGCCGTCTGACGGAAGCAGAAGCTACAGAAAGCTGGGAGAATGGGGGCCCCGGCCCTTCCTCCCCTTCCCACTCGTGCCTTGACCACCCAACTGGGAGTTAGCACGGGGCGCCTGCTGCTGTCGTCCGTGGGCCTCAGCCCATCAGGACTGAGAGCCCGGGAGAGAGGGGGCGGTGGGTCTGGCCAGGCGAGTGGAAGATGCCCAGCGCCATACTCTGCTTCCCCAGGAAGGAGGGATCCCCTGTTTTCACTCAAGGAGTCTGAGGCTTGACTGTGAGGGTCGTTTTCCTGATAAAATATGAACGTTTTTCCGGATGGTGGACCTGTCATTCTCAAAGGGGTCCTCGACCCCAAGAGGTCGGGAACCACTGGCCTGGATGATCCTTATAGACCCGTCCACCCACAGAATAAGTGGATCCCCCTCCTCAGTTAAAAAAAGCCCACATCATTCCCAGGCTGTGTCAAAGGGCTGAGGGGAGGCTCCAGGTCTGTCTCTGTTTTTCAGAGGAAGGTGAGGAAGCTCTGGTTCCAGTGCTCAGGAGTAGGTGCAAAGGAGCTTGTGGAAATGCCGACTCTAGGGCCTGTCCCCAGTGATTCTCATTCCCAGGTCTGGGGTGGTCTGTGGGAACCAGCTTGACTTTCCATGAGCCATAAAAGACCTTGACGAGGTTCTACTGCTCTTTACTCTCTATTCCGACATTGCCAGCGCTGTGTGTGAGGGGAAAGGACCTGGAGGTTGGGCTTGAGCCTTTCCTCTGTGTGTGTGTGTGTGTGTGACAGAGAGAGATAGAGGCTAATGGACAGCGGGGGGTGGGGGGTGGGCTCCCTCCCTCCCCCACAGCCATCCTGCCTCTCTCCCACGTGCAATGTTTCCATGTCAACAGAAACGCTCAGCCTCCAGGAAACCCGTCTACAACGTGTCCCCATCCAGGTTTCTTTAGACCCTGGCTCTGACTCTAGGCTGCGGGCTCTCACAGTTTATCGGCTGTGACCCACCGTGAGACAGGGGGTACAAGCAGGCACGCAGGCATCTAAATCTGAAACAAAAGCTTCACAAAATGGCTTTGCCGTGTAAACTCGGGTACATTTCTGGCCTCTTCTGTTCTTTTTCCCTTTTAAAAATGCGGCTAGGACCTTCAGAGTTGGTCTCATGGCCCACCAACGGGTCACGACCTGCCGCCTGAAAATCATGGCTCTAGGAGCCCATAGAAGGCACGGTGGGGAGAGGCATGCGATGTCGTGCTCAGGGGTGGGCTTCCAGGCTGGACTCCCCGGGCCCTGATGCTTTGGCGCTGTGCAGCCTTGGCGCGGTCACTCCGCTTGTCTGTGCCTCAATTTCCTTCCGCTTAATAGACATAATGGTACCTACATGGTGAGCTTTGGGGAGGATTAAATACCTTTACTTTTGGGAAGTGCTTAGGTGAGTGCCCACGCATCGGGTGCTCTGTGAGCCCGAGCAGTCATGATTATAGGGAAACTTCTACCCATCCCAGGGGCTCACAGGACTTTATGAGCACTGTCTCTTTAAGTTTGGGAATACCATCCTCTCCCTTTTACAGAGGAAGGGAATGGCAAATAGCCAGGAAGTGGCTGCTAAGGATCCAGATTTCCACTGAGGGATCCCAGAGCCCAGGTCGTTAACCTTTAACTTAGGGTCCCCCTGATCTGCCTGGAGATGGGGATCCTGGCACAGTTGTTAACGTACACAGATCCTGGGGCCCCACCGCCCACACTCGGAATCACCAGCTCTAGGGGAAGGGCCTGAGAGTGCATTCTAGAGACACTTTCTGAAGACCCGGTGATCAGGTGAGTTTGGGGGGACGCTGCCCCCCGGTACCCACCATCACCTTCTTGGGGGGCGCTGGCTAGTCTCCACCACACCCACCCACCTCGGAACCTTCCATGAGGCTGCTCTGAAGATCATTTGCGTGTTACAAAGCTGGAAACAGTGCCTAGGGCAAGACCAATGACCCCCCCCACCCCAGGGTTCCAGTGTTCTTTAGCAGGAGCTCTGGGTGCCCGGCTTGCTGAGCCATCCCCCACCTACAGCCTGACCAGGGATGGGGCGTCTCCTCTGTACTGGGGCGCTCAGGGCTTGCGGTGTTTCCCAGAAACCGGCCAGACGCTGGCACTTTCGGGACTGAGTGAAAATCTCTTCGGGGGTCTTGCTTCTTTGATTTTTCTCTCATCTGCTCCATCTTCAAATTTATTTACTTTGTCTTTTTTTCAGCTTGCGAGACAACAACATCTCAGACCGAGGTGTCTGCAAACTCGTGGAGCGTGCACTGCACTGCGAGCAGCTGCAGAAGTTAGCGTACGTCGGGCTGGGGCTGGGGACGTCTGTCGGGGCCTCCTGCCCCCAGCCGCGCTGCCGGTCATGCCACGGGGACGGCAGCTGTGAGCTGGGCCGGGGGTGTCCGCCTGTGTGGAGGGACCTGGCGACCCTGGGCTTGGGTGGTCACTGACAGCTGTGCTTTGTCGCCACGGCTCCTCTTTTTCTGAACCTTCCAGGCTCTTCAACAACAAACTGACCGATGGCTGCACACCCTCCATGGCCAGGCTCCTCGCGTGCAAGCGGAACTTCTTGGCATTAAGGTGAGCCCGGGGCTTTCTTAGTTCCTGGAAACTGCCTTTCTCCTGCACCAGCTTGGGCTCGGCCTCTGCTGGGCTGGGGGTCTCCTGGCTGCACACAGGGCCAGTGTGCCCTCGGAGCAGGGTTTCGCCCATGCTCTGACCTCCCCAGCAAATTCCAGACTGGCTCAGCTGAGGGCTTCCTGCCCTTTGACCTTCAGCCCGCGGGGCTGAAGAGGGTTTCTAGGACCTTTTCCTTCCCCGGGTCTAAGTGTCAGGAACTCTCTGGGGTTTCGGAGCTCCCTGATGGACGTTGAGCATGTGATGTGGGCAGAGGCTCACAGTGGTCCCCTGTTATCACGGTGGTGGCAGCCAGTCGCCAAAAAGCTCTCAGAAGGACCTTTCAGTGCTTGGTGGGTGTCGGCTTTGTACTCCAGTCTCTGAAGTCTGTGTTTCTGCTGCTCTTGGCCCTCCCGGATCAACTGGAGTCTCTCTCCTGACACCGTGAAATCTCTCCTGCTGGCCCCTGGCTTGGCCTGGCTTCTCTCTCTCTCTCTCTCTCTCTGGGAATGCCTTGCCTCCTGGATTCATGTGGCCTCGCAGGAAGGCCAAGCCAACAATTGGTTTCGTCCATTCTTTCTATGGGCTGGGCTGGGTTTGGGGATGGGAGCTGCCATTTTTAAATTGCTAACCATGGTGCTCAGTCTCAGACCGGGCTGCTGAGGCCAACCCCAGAGGGGCCATTATGTACAAGGGACTCTCTTCTGCCCCGACCACCGCTCCCTGAGACTCAGAATCCTGAGAGCCGCTGTGGCCAGAATCCTGAGGGCCATGGGGGTAGTGGGAAGGTGCTACACGCAAACCTGAGGCCTGGGTTCTGGGCTAGAATAGCAGGGTAGTTGAGAGCACGGGGCTCTGGGACCAGACCCACCGAGGTCTGGGTCCAGGATCCCTGAGATTCGAATCCTCATTTGCTGTGTGACCTTGGGTCTGCTCAGTGTCTCTGTGACTCTGTTTCCCCTTCTGTAAAATGTGGATAATAATTACAGCTTCCTCATAGGTTGTTACGATGATGAAATGAGTTAACATACGTAGAAAGCTGACACAATAGAGTCAATATGTCAGGTAGTGAGCCCAGTGGCTAAAAGATGGCGAATAATCATGGAAGTTCTCAGTATGTATGTCCAACAGTAGTTCAGGCCTCTGAGGAGGGATTAGATGTGCAAGAAATGTGTTGGGGAAAATGCCAATGAGGAGCAGCGGGGGAGGCTAGAGAGTCAGCAGACCACAGGGCCAGTCTGACCCTGAGTGAGGGGGAGAGGGAAGGAGAGAGGGCTGGGAGGAAGTGTCATGGCTTTCAGTGCGGTTCGGAGAGCAAAGATGGCGGCCGCCAGTCCTCCAGCCGAGTTTGCCCAGCGGGTCTCACGTCTCCCAGTCGCTGGCTCAGAGCCGCCTGTGGGAAGCGGCCTCGGCACAGAGGCGACCTTGGGTTTTCCGGCCCAGCAGCAGGGCCCTTACCTAGAGGGCCTGTGGTCAGAGGTGTGAGAGGCCACCACACTGCTTCTAGAAGGGGATGCTAGTGCCTGCCCTGTGGCATTGTGAGCTAGAGTGGCTTCAAGGGTCTGAAAGTTCTCTAAAAAGAGGAAAGTGTATTATGAATTCCAGGAAGCATGGGGTTGTGAGCGAGAGTTCTGGGCCCTCCCTGAAACTCTCTGAGGTGTCTAGATGTGGCTGAAGCCTCCCCCCTCCAGCCCCTGCTCAGCAGGATCCTCTTCCCTCTCCCAGCGGCCTGGGCCTGCCCTCTTTCCAGACCAGGTGAGTGCTCCCTGCAGCCACAGTGAACCCAGGAAAGCTGCAGGGAGTCTAGCCCCAGCTGGTGGCTGACCAGGAGGAAAAGGTGTGATAGTGAGTCACCCTCCCTCCCCGGGGAAACCACCTCTTAGGACACCTGCCTATTGTGCCTCCTGCCCATACCTGTCACGCCACTTTGCAAAACAGGTTTCCCCCACTTCTTTCCCTTTGCAGCTGGGAAATGAAGTAGCGGGAAGTCATTACTAAGTTCCCCCAAACAGGAACAGAAAAGCACAGACGCTGACTGTTGGGCTCGTAGGAGCAAGAGGACAGGCTCCCGCGTCCTGCAGAGAGGTCCTCAAAGCTTTTCTCCACGTTCTATGTCTGGGACCCACTTTCGCCACCAGCCCCTGGGCACTCACGTCCCCCTGTCCCGCACTCTCTTAGCCTCCCTGCCTTCCCTTCCAGGCTGGGGAGTAACCACATCACTGCCTCAGGAGCCCAGGTGCTGGCCGAGGGGCTCAGAGCCAACGCCTCCTTGCAGTTCTTGGGGTAGGTTGGATTCTGGGTCAGAGGGACCCGCGTTGGGGGTGGGGGTTGGGGGACTTAGAGGTAAGTGATGCATTTCAGCCAGAAGGACCCACAGAGGGTGGGAGAGAGTGGGTGGCCCTTGGCTGCTTTGGTGTTTGTCTTTCACTCAATAAACAGGAAGTTCAGGATGGGGGGGGCAGGGCCCATGAGCCAGTGGCCTCAGGAAGCCCTCTGGTCCTCGCTGGGGCCAGGGCTGTGCTTCTCCTCTCCGCGTGTCCATCAGAAGCCCTTGGGAGCCTCTGAAGAATGCCATTGCCTGGGCCCCTCCCGCGACAGATTAAATGAATTGCCGAGGTGTGGGGCTTAGCAATCAGTCATTTTGAAAAGCTCCGCGGAGGATGTGCAGCCAGGGACGAGGAGCAGGGAAAGAGATGGAGGTGGGCAGGGCTGGAGACAGAGCCCAACACGGAAGGAGGCTTTGCCGGGTCCTTCAGAGTGTGCGTTGCCCTGGGGCTGGGCCAGGCCTTCCAAGGAGGGCAGACGAGTCAGATGCGGGCTGGGAGGCCGGTCCCACAGACCACGGGTCCCCAGGAGAGTGTCGCGGGTGGGGGGAGAGGGTTTCCTCTGGTTGCCGGGCAGAGCGACTACCCCCCAGGTTGGCATCCGTGCAGCCCCCCCTCCCGTCCCGCCTCCCTGGCATGAGCCATTGGGCGAGAAATGGGAGTTTGAGGACCCAAGGCTGCAAGAAGAGAGACTAAAACCTTAGGGCCCAACCCATTTCACAGGCAGGCAGGGGCCCACAAGCTTGAGAGATCAGCGCCTTTCCAAGCCTAGCCCCACGGAGTCCGGCACAAACGCCGCCCCAGCCCCAAGTTCTCTGGGCTCGGGGTCACAACTAGTGGATGGGGGGGGGTTCTCTTTCAACAGGTGTTTCTTAAAGCACCTGTGTGGACCAGGCACTGCGCTCAAACCTCCGGATGCTGTCCTCCGATATGAATTGTTCTCAATATTGGTTTTTTCTTTTTGCTTAACGATATACCTTTCATACCCTCATGACCTCATTTTTGAAAGACGAGCCGCTCCGTATTCCCCGGGTGGATGTCTGTAATCTATTTAACCGGGGCTCCTGCTGAGACGCACTGAGGTTGTTCCTGGGTTTTTTGCAGTTGTGGCGTTTTCTGGAATCTCCCCGGGGCACAGAGCAGTGTTGGTCCGTAGCCGAGGCTCAGGGAATATGGACCCAAGGAATGAAATCGCAGTGAACCTCTTAGTTCGGCCAGCTTTGCTCCCGTGTGCCCAGCCAGGTCCGGGCTCACTTTCCGTGTGTAAAGCAGTCCGGTTGCCAGGTCTGAGCTGGGCCCCATCTGTGAAAAGGGAAACATCCATTCCTACTGCAGGGGGTTTGAGGGGGACGACTGTGGAGGTGAAGGAGTTTGACACCATTTAGGGATGAGGGACGCTGGGGAGGAGCAAGAGAGGGAGCTGGCTTGTGGGAAAATGAGACTCGTGTTGGGTGACCCCGGAGGGTAGTTGAGGGCCTGGGGTTAAGCAGTCCCTGGGAAGCAACTTTGACCTAAAGCTCAGGAAAAATGTCACAACCCTATGAATTGTCACCGAGAGAGCGTTCCCTGTCCCTGAGGGCATGTGCCAGGTGGGGGTCTCTACTGTTCCGAAACCGGACGACACATATAAGTGTAGTTTGGCCATCCCTCCAAAAAGGTGGAGGGGGGGTCCACTTTACTGGGGCCCAGGAGCCCCCCTGAGACTCTTCTGGAATTGGGTGATCCTAGGCCTCTCCAGCCCGGGACGTAGAGGGGAAGGGAACTCTTCACGTATGTCTAGGACATGTAGCAACTACTCACTGACTGACTGACAGAATCTGTTGGCCTTTTTAGGTTGTGGGGCAACAAGGTGGGTGATGAGGGGGCCCAGGCCTTGGCCGAAGCCTTGGGGGATCACCAGAGCTTGAGGTGGCTCAGGTAAGCTTCGGGGTCTGCATGGCTGTGGGGAGCCAGCACGAGGAGGGAGGAGCCTGGGCCAGTTTTGAAAATCCTTCATTTGCTTGAACTTTATTTTTATCCCCCTCCCCCATGTTAGGCTGTGGGATGAGAAAAAAAGACCCTTGGATTTGGAGTCAGGACCCTTGAGTGTTTCTGGGTGACTTTGGAGTGTCCCTTCTCCTCTCAAGGATCTTGATTCCCAGGGGTAACTAGGTGGCTCAGTCAGTTAAGCATCCGACTCTTGATTTTGGCTCGGGTCGTGATCTCAGGGTCAGGAGATCGAGTCCCACGTCCAACTCTGCACTGAATGTGGAGCCTGCTTAAAATTCTCTCTCTTTCCTCTCCCTCTCCCCCTCCCCATTCTCTCTCGCTAAAAAATTTAAAAAAAAATTCGAAAACGGGTCTTGATTCCCTATCTATAAGTTGAAGACTTGGGGCTGCATCAGATATATTTTATCTTAAAGACCAAGTCCAGTCCATTATTAGTGGCTGCCCAGGACATGATGTCGGGAAGGAGTCTAAGGCTGCTTCCTGGGAGTCATGACGAAGAGCACGGTGATCAACTGGTCACGTCCGAGTTGACGCAGACTAGGGAGTTGGGTCATACCTGTCGTGCATTTTGCCTTTCTTGGTTTAGCTTATCTCTGAGGTCCCTCCCTTCACTAACACATTTTTGTTCCTTGATTTCGTTCAGCCTGGTGGCCAACAACATCGGCAGCAGGGGGGCTCAAGCCTTAGCGTTAATGTTGGAAAAGAACATGGTGCTGGAAGAACTCTGGTGAGTTGGGGGATCTCCTGCTCTGGGGAGGCAGGTGACAGCCTTTCTTCATTCCCGGGCACCCTCCATGGACGAGGATAAAACAGGGCTGGATAATTGAGCGGTCGGGCTTTTGGGTTTGTCTTTCTCTCTGTCCTGAGTGGCATGTAGCATATGGGTTTGCGTGCTGCCTCCATGTGGCATAATGGGGAAGAGTGAAGACTCTGGAATCCCGCTGGCGGAGCTTCCGGGCCTGCTGTGATCTCCGGCAAGTCATCCAACAATCCCTGCATCGCAGGTTTCTTACCGAATGGATCTGGGACGCAGTAAAATGAGGGGGTGACTGCTGCCAATGGTTAAAGCACACGTTATTGTACTCAAAATGTTTTGTTCTTTCTTTCTTTTTTTTTTTTTTAAAGATTTTTATTTATTTGACAGAGAGAGAGACAGTGAGAGAGGGAACACAAGCAGGGGGAGAGGGAGAGGGAGAAGCAGGCTTCCCGCCAAGTGGGGAGCCTGATGTAGGGCTTGATCCCAGGATCCCCGGATCATGACCTGAGGCAAAGGCAAACGCTTAACGACTAAGCCACCCAGGCTTAGCCCCTGTTTTGCTATTTCTAAGTTGAGTATCTAAGAATACCGGAGAGTAGAGTGAGGGTCACCTTGGGAGGTGGAGTGGAGTTTGGAGCAAGTTAAAAGGTGAACCATAAATTGTACTTACTTTGTTGAACTGAAACTGATTCTAAGTTTCCCGTCCTTTTGATGCCACTGGTCTGGTCTTCGTATGACCTGTTCTGGGCAGTCCCCGATTATAACAGGGAGATCAAGGGCTGCTTTCTCCAGGAAGTGGAAGGGCATTGAAACCTCTGATCATTGTCACAAAATGAATATTGTGGTGGCCTTGGCTGTCAGCAGGGCTCCCTAGCTCTGCTGACGTCCCATTGATGATATCCCTATTGGACTGTACCCCTTGGAAATTCTCGTTAGAAGCAGGTCTTACCCTTGGGTGTATCAGTTATGAAGACATGATTGGGCTACAGGGGAGGGAGAAACTCCATGTCCAGTGGCTCAAACCAGTAAAGGATTTATTGTCTTCACGTCTGACCAGTCTGGAGGCAGAGGGCATGGGGCTGGTGTAATGGCTCCACCAGGCCAGCAGGGGGCGGAGACTCTGTCTCTCTGTCCCTTCACATCCTCAGTCTGTGGCTTCACGGTCAAGGTTGGGTGCCTCAAGGTCACCAGACGTCTGCTGTACCTGCAGCACTATTTCTGTGTCCCCACATTCAGTCTGTATATCCAGGAAGGGCAGGAGGCACAGGCCAGTGAGGTCTCTCTCTTTGAAAGAGCATTTCCAGAAACCCCATCGGCCAACTTCCCCTTATGTGTTAATGGGCATGTGGAGGTCACTGGCCAATCCGGCCACAGTGGAGAGTGGGAAATGCAGCCTTTTTTTTTTTTCTTTTTTAAAATCAAGCGCAGGGTTGCCCAAATGGAATGAGTCTTCCATTAATAAGAAAGGGAAAACTGCTAATTAGGTCACTGGGGCATGAGGAAGTCTGGGGTGAGCTCTCTCCTAGAGACACCCCCGGAATGAAAACCCTCACACCCGACTCTCCCTGTTCTCACTTTATCCGTAAATGTAGATTTTTTCAGAAGTTGGCTTTTCTAATGGGGGCAAGCAGGTGAATCCTTATGGACCTCCTCTTGCCTAATAAACGTTTGCCGTATCAACCGGATTTTCTCTCTTGTTCTCACCAGCCTGGAAGAGAACCATCTCCAAGATGAAGGTGTGTGTTCTCTTGCTGAAGGACTTGAGAGGAATTCAAGTTTGAAAGTTCTGAAGTAAGGAACCCGTGAGCAAGAGCGGGGATGATAATGATGGGCCTGGCTGGGGGTTTGGGGGGATTGAACCTGGGCAGCTGCCCACCCGGGTAACTCCCCGGGCTGACACACAGGGGGATTCCAGTGCAAGCTGTTTTCTGGGGAGGTGGTCCCAGCTCACACTGCTGAGAGGTCAGTGACATGACGTGGGGGAGGGCGGGGGTCCAGTAACAAGGGTGTCATCAGGCCGTTATGACCCCGCTTATCACCGAGGGCAACGGGGCTCAGACCCGCTGGGGAGCTCCGGGGGCCCCTCCCTGACCAAGGGGCGAAGCAGCCGGGGTATTTATCCTCCGACTGCCTGTCCTGCATCTGTGTGCTTGTGGGGATATGCATTTTCCAGCACTTCCGGTTTGCCCTGCACGTGGCCGAGCACAGAGGGTGGAGGTTTTCCCAGCAAGCAGCCCTCCGAGTTAGAGGGGAAGGAGGGCACGAGGGTGGGCTCTGCTGATGGCTTCTGCTATGGGGTTGACAGGACAGACCCGCCGCCTCTCCGGGGGGCCATCTCTAGCCCAGGCAGATGTCTTCTTCTATCATCTCCAGTGGTTTGTCTTGTGTTGTGCATGTAGGCATGCTTGCATTTATTCATGGGTGCATTCATTCATTTCTCTGTTGTGCAGCCGTGCCTACATCCATCCATTTATGTACTGATGCAGGAAATATTCCTGTGCCAGGCCCTGTTGGAGGCCCCAAGGATAGAATGGTGGCAAGAACAGAGCCGGCCTCAGCCCCCTTAGCTCTTGGATTCTAGTGGGAGAGGCAGATAATGAACAAATAAGCAGATACGCAAGAGGATTTATAATGAAGGCTCTAAAGAGAATTCAAGGGAAAGATGTGTCCAGGAGCGCCTAGAGGGGCAGAGTGTCTAGAGGGCCTGCCTGGGCAAGGCCTCTCTGGGAAGGTGGCATTGGAGTTGAAACCTGAATAACAAGAAATGTTATTGTTCTTGTAATGGTGAAGTCTCAGGAAAGCGCACTCCAGGTGGACCGAAGAGCAAGTGCAAAGGCCCTTGGCAGAAAAAAGCTTTGTAGTTTTGGGAACAGCGGGCAAGTCCTGCGTGGCTGGGCTTTATGCAGGGGTGGGTGGAGAGAGGAAGGGGCAGGGTGGGGGGCCACATAGACCTCAGAGCCATGGGAAGGATTTGGGGCTTTAATCTAGGGGCATCGAGAAGTCTTGGGAGGATTTTAATCTGGGCAGTGACATGATCTGATTTACATCACAACAAGATCATGTTTGCTGCCTTGTGTAGAACAGATGGGAGAGGGGTAAGACGGAAGGGGGGAGACAAGGCAGGAAGGCCTGCTGTCTTCCAGGCAGGAGACGAAGGAGGCTTGGAGCAGGCTGGTGGCTGTGGAGAAGTTTCGTGAAGGCTGCTGGGTGCTGGTCCTGCGGAGGGTCCAGGAACCACAGGGCTGGGGGGTGGCCGTGTCGGCCGGAAGCGGCGGCGACCCCTGGTGATGGGCTCAGTGGGCCGGGCCCCACCCCTGAGGACAGGGACAGAGGATATGAGGAGGAACCCAGCTAGCGGGGCATCACGGTCTGGTGCGTGGGCTCTCCGAGGATGGCGCCACACCTGCCGGGGTTCCAAAGTCTCACTGGAGAGGGACAGCCTCAGATGGCTCTTTGTGCAACAGGAAGGGGGGCATCTGCCCTGGCAAATGTGGCCCGTGGAACATGCTCGGCTTCAGAGGCGGGCAGCCAGCTGCCTCTGGGAGAGTGTCTGCTTTGCTGCCAGCCCGCCAGCCACTCTGGGAACACTTGTTTGTGTTGCTTTGCAGGGGCGAGGAAGTTGCCAAATGTTTGGGGAAAACACTTCCACTCGTCACTTGGGTGAAACCGGGCTGGGAGGCCTGGGGGATGCCTGGATTATCTAAGTGGGGACGCCAGGCTTTGCACATGGAGGGGGGGGCTCTCTGGCAGGAGAACCTGGTTTAGTACTACCAGGTGTGGACATGGCACATTTGCCCTCCATCGCTGTCACAGCCTTAGCCCAGGCGACCCCAAGGGCTGGCAGGGGTAGCAGCAGGGGTTGTCCTACGCTGCCTAGTTGAGAGCCTTAGAAGGAAGCACCCCTCACTGTTTCCCCATGAAAGAGAGCTTCTTGGGGCACCTGGGTGGCTCAGTCAGTTAAGCATCTGAGTTTGGCTCAGGTCACGATCTCAGGGTCCTGGGATCGAGCCCCACATAAGGGTCCCTGCTCAGTGGGGAGTCTGCTTGTCCCTCTGCCCTTTCCCCCTGCTTGTACTATCCCTCAAATAAATAAATAAAATCTTAAAAAGAAAAACAAAGCAAGCTTCTTACATACCTTAAAAAAAAAAAAAAAGCCTGCGTCCTTCTTTTTCCGGGCAGAGTGACTGCCAAACGTTGGTTAAGTGTGTGGGCTCTGGCACCTGACGGGCTGGGTTTGGACCCTGGCTCCAACATTACCCACTGCTTCTCCTTGGATTTGTGTTTCAGTAGCACTGCCTGTAAAGAGGGGGTAATAATGGGGCCCTGCTCTTGGGGTTGTGAGTGTCACTGAGCTGTCGGAGGTTTTGGGCTGGTGTGTAGTAAGAGTTCAGCAGGTACTGGGCCTTATTATTTACCGCGTTTGCTTAGGGTCAGCTTCCTGGATGGTCTTGAAATTCTGGAGGTACCCAACACATCCTGGAGATGACTCGAAGGCCAAGCTATGAGTTTGAAGAACATCGGGGGGTGGTGGCTCTCCCCCGTTGTCCCTGACAGGTGGGCTTCTGTAGGCTGGCCCAGTCCCAAAGCCTCCTTCAATCGGACAGGCCCAAGAGGAGAACCAAGCATCCCTGAAGCTCACCCTTCCTTCTTCTTCTCCAGGCTGTCTGACAACTGCGTCACCTACTTTGGGGCAGAAGCCCTCCTGCGGGCCCTGGAAAGGAACGATACCATCCTGGAAGTCTGGTAAGGCTGCCTGGGCAGGCCTCTTTACCTCTCTGAGCCTCCTCTTTCCAATCTGTAAAATGGAGCCAGGAGAGAGGGGGAACTTGAGCGTTTTCCCTCTGGGCTTTGACATTCCATACCATTCTGCTTGCAATGGATCTAATTTCTCCCTGGGGAAAATATTTTCATGGACCAAGTGGTTCATTTTTAAACCCTGAGTATTCAGGAAGGTTTCAGTTCTGGGTGAAGTGAAGGAAGGGGTGTGGTGGAAGATGGACATGGACACAAGAACTTGGGGGCATAGCACCTGCCTTCTTAGGTCAGGGCTGTTGGCTCTGGCTGGAGGTGACATTGACCAGGCTGGCTGGCGGGGGGCGGGGGAAGGAGGTACTGTTGCACAGTGTTTCCAGATCTTTATAATTAAAAGCCACGTTCCTTCATGTGTTTGAAAAAAGCATTGAGTCACACCTTCAGAGATTTATGCTCCTTCTTTCCAGGGATGTATTTATCACTCCCAGCGTAAGTACAAAGGTTTCCCCCGGCTTGACGTGTAATGAGTGAATGTCCCACGGTATGTGTTTCAGGCACTGGGCTTCAAGCCAATCTTTTAAAACTGGGAGATTCCCCCATGGAAATCTATATTTCTGAGTTTTCTCCCCAAAGCTTCCAACTCTGGGTCCCCAGGGAAAATGCCAGCAAGTAAGCAGAGGAGAAGAGGGCTGACCCCACTGAGCTGGGCAGACCGGCTCGTGCCGATGGCACACCCAGCAAGCCTGGCGTCCTGGACCAGGCCCCTTGGACTGCTGTGCGTGACCTGTCTAGTCCCTGCGAGCTTGTGACCCCTGCTTTGCATATGCCAACGGACTGGTCCCTCCCTCAAAAATCACATCAAGGCAGCAGCAACAATACACACTAGATGATGAAGTTAAAAGTAAAGACTTGTCGGAGTGTGCCTGGGAAGAGATTTTTCCTTTCCGTATGATTGTGTAAGCCCCGCCGGCTGTGAGGTCCTTGGGTCCTGGGCAGAGTGTGGGTTTTTGTTTCTGTGTCTGATGTAAAGCATTGCACGGTCATAGGAAACGTCACATTCTGCGTCCGGCGGGGAGGAAGCCAGCATCCGGTTGATATTTTAAGGGTTCTGATGTTATTTGCCACCTGTTGGCAGAACTTGGGAGGGCATGAGGGTTTCCTCATTGCATCCTTGACGGATTCTGCTGTTACCTTAAAAAGAATCACCGGCCTTGGGGAGTCGGGGCTGGTTGGGTCCGGTGTGGATTTTCTCTGCAGAGTCACAAAGTCTTGCTTCATCATAAGCAGTGATTCATAAGCCGCTCTCGTGGACCGAAGCTAACACCAGCAGGGGAGGGGTGCAGCTGGGCCCAAGGGCCAGGGCATCGAGGCCCAGGTTTAGAAAGTAGCAGCCTCCCATCAAGAGCACCACCCCGGCTCAGCGCTCATCCAAACCTCTCTTTGCTTTATCCGCTTTAGGCTCCGAGGCAACACGTTCTCTGCGGAGGAGATGGAGAGGCTCGGCAAGAGGGACTCCAGACTCTTGCTCTGAAGCCTGGAGGCCAACGTTTATCTCTTGTTTGCGAACAGGCTGCGGGTTTGGATCAATCCCGGAAGCTGGATTACATCTGGCAGCAGCCCATTCACACAGAGCCATGTCCCTCCCAGGGCAGGGCTGGCGCAACGGGTCATCTCTGTTCCGGCAGAGGAAGGAGCAACAGGGCCCCTCGGAGGACACTTTTCGGCAGCCGACTTTTGGGTGCAGTTCTTCCCAAGATTCAGTCCATGGAATGTAGCAGAAGGGCAGCTGCTCCCTGCCTCCTGCTGATCTGACACGGGTCAGCGGGGCCCGTGGATGTTACTGAGTTACTGCGGGTTCGAGACCTACATCCGCAGGGGAGGCCCCTTCCCACCTGCCTC
Organism: Ailurus styani; assembly: GCA_002007465.1. Classification (NCBI taxonomy): domain Eukaryota; kingdom Metazoa; phylum Chordata; class Mammalia; order Carnivora; family Ailuridae; genus Ailurus; species Ailurus styani. Next base: position 2,548,382 of record LNAC01000159.1, read on the forward strand.
ACAATGAGGAGGGGGCACTCAGGATGCAACTTTCTGCCAGGTTTTAACTCCTGGGTGGTCACCTCTCCAGGCTGTTCCCCCCATCTGGTCCCTCCACCCATCCTAAACCCCCGCATGTGGCACTTCCTCTGTGGGGAAGGATTCAGGATACTGGGTGTTCTCAGCTTTGATATTTATAGACACAAATGCAGGGTAGGAAGGGCTATAATTTACCTGCTGTCCTTCCTGATACTTAAGACATTGTTGAAAGGGGACATGTGACAGCCATTTAGTTCCCCCAGACACACTGGATTTTCAAGAAAAATAAGATCACACTACACTTGATGTAACACGTGTATTTTTATTTCCAGGGAAATCACTTAGTCTTCAGTTAAGCCTTTGGAAGCCACTCTCCACCCAAATGCAGTTTTTTAGAATCAGTCCGGGCCAGAATTTTGAGTGGTCCCACCAGGGTTCTGGCTGGTGCTTGGGCGAGGGACTCTGACGGCAGATTTCCAAAATGGATTCATAAGAGGTGGTTCAGTGTTGTGTGATAGAAAGTTATGGATCAGAAGCTTACAGGGGCAAAATCAAAGACTTTTCCTTATAAGGCAGATATTTATCTGGATCCCCCCCCCAAATGATGCATATTGAAGCCTCTGTAAATGGTCAGGTGGTGTGCAAGTGTTATTACTTAAACATTATTATTTGTGGACACTGGTTAATATTTATAAACCACTTTGTTTTATGCTCTCCAGTTTGTTTTTTATAAAAAAACACAACCATGGATTTTATGCTGTAAATAGTCACAGCGAAGAAAACTGTGGAGAGTGCCCCCCAAAGCTGTTTTTATTGTGACCAAACATTTAAGAAAAAAATTTCTGAACATTGCTGGATATTAAAGCAGCAGTGTTCGACTTGGAGGGGGAAGAATGGTGTTTGGACGAGAAAATTTATTGTTTAGAGCAAAAACGATTCTTAGAAATAGGCTTGCAAACAAAATGCTCTGGGCTTCGGCTTAGAAAGGTCTAACCCTGCGTGAAGTCTGAGGCTGTGCAGGAGTCTTACAGTGCCCGGCAAGGCAAATGTGGGCTCCAGGAGTCTTTAGCAGGAGAAGGACAGAGAAGGTTCTGGAACAGCTCTCCTCAGGAAGCAGCCTCCTGGGTAGACCTTGCTGAAATCATTCTCAGCCTCATTGAATGAGCAAGGCTCAGGTGGCTCCTCACCGAAGTGAGATCTTCTCCCTGGCCAGGTTTTGTGTGGGCCTGGCTCTTGAAATGCGGTAGCGTGTCCATGGGCTCCCTCGTGTGAGCTTGCCTGTGGGTTCTCTGTCTGTGGTGTTCGTTTCTGTCCAGTCCACTGTTCTGATACTGAAGATCAGGAGGGAGTCGGAGATTGACTAGGCCTGCTTTCCCTGAGGAGTCCATGTGAGTGGCGGCATCTTGGATTGTAAATTTCATTTTCCTGAAATTCATTCAGCAATGATTTATGGGCTGGATATGTTAGGAGCATCGATGGGTGAACAAAACAGACAGGATCCCAGTCCTCAAGGTGCTCAGGCTGGATGGGAGGGGAGAGGTGGGCAGAAAACTAGTGAACTGGAAGGTAGAGAAAATAAGGTCCACTGTGGTAAGTGCTAGGAAGGAAATAAACAAGTGCGCCTGGGTGGCTCAGTCGGTGAAGCCTCTGCCTTCGGCTCAGGTCACGATCCCAGGGTCTGGGATGGAGCCCCATGTTGGGCTTCCCGCTCAGTGGGGGGCCTGCTTCTCTCTCTGCCCCTCCCCCCAACTCACATGTGTGCATAATCTCTCTCTCTCTCTCTCTCTCTCTCTCTCTCTCTCTCTCTCAAAAAAAAAAAAAAGAGAAATGAAGGTTCAAGATAGAGGGGAACCTTCAGATTGGGGATTGAGTAGAGACACATAAGAGTTGGGACCCTGAGAATGAGGAGGAGCTGGCCTTGCCAAGAGTGAGGGGGCTTGTTCACTGAGGATAAGCTGCATGAAGACCCTGTCATGGGAGGAGCTTGGTACGTGTAGTAGGCTGAATAATGGCCCCAAATATTTAATTCCTCATTCCTTGAGCCTGTGCATGTTGCCTTATGTGGCAATAGGGACTTTAAAGTTGTGATTAAGGGGCGCCCGGGTGGCTCAGTCGGTTAAGCATCCAACTCTGGATTTTGGCTCAGGTCATGATCTCAGGGTCGTGAGATGTAGCCCAACATCATTGGGTTCTGTGCTCTGCGGGAAGTCTGCTTGAGATTCTTCCTCCCTCTCCCTTTTCCCCTCCTCACCCTCCCCACCTCAAGCTCTCTTTCTCTCTCTCTCTCTCAAAAAAAATAAAAATAAAGATGTGATTAAGATGAGGATCTTGGCTGGGGCACCTGAGTGACTCAGTGGATTAAGCATCTGCCTTTGGCTCAGGTCATGATCCGGGGGTCCTGGGATCAAGTCCCCACATTGGGCTCCCTGCTTCTCCCTCTGCCTCTGCCTCTCTCTCTGTCTCTCATGAATAAATAAATAGAATCTTAAAAAAAAAAGATGAGGATCTTGGGATGGGGATATTTTCCTAGATTATCTGGATAGACCGTATTTGCAACCACCAGTGTCTTTATAGGAGAGAGGCAGAGGGAGATTTGACACAGAAGAAGGCAGTGTGGTCACTGAGGGAAGATTCTAGACTGCTGGCTTTGAAGGTGGAAGAAGGGTCCCCATGGGCCAAGGCGTGCAGCTCTAGAAGCTGGAAAAGGCAAGGACACAGATTTTCCCCTAGAACTGCTGGAAAGAACGCAGCCCTGCTGCCGCTTTGGTTCTAGCACATTTTGGATTCTGGCCTCCAGGACTGTAAGAGAATTAATTGGTGTTATTTTAAGTCGCCAAGTTTGGGGTAATTGGTCACAGAAGCCACAAGAAACAAATATGTTTAAGGCAAGCTAAGGGGCAAGTGTCATTACATGGGTGCGGGAAGGTAAGTAGGACCAGTTCATGAAGTGCCTAATTGACCATGGTCAACGGCTTGGGCTTGATTTAGAATAATGGCCAGCCATTGGAGAGTTCTAAGCAGGATCAATGTGACCCAATGACATTTAAAGAAGACCTCTTCTGGTCCTGCTTGGAGAAGGGACTGGAAGGCATAGGGGTCAAGCAGAAAAAGTAGACAGACCACCTAGAAGCTATTGCAGGTGAGAGAAAGTTGTTTTAATGTGGTGTCAGCAAAGGTGGAGAGAAGAGGATGGATTCCAGAAACATCCTTAGGTTGATTCTCAAAGGTTTACGAATAGAATGGATGAGAGAAGAGGGGGAGGGGAGACTCAAGTCTCTCGATTTTTGACTTGAGTAACCAGGGCACACCATCCTGGAGGTCAGCTGGGAAGACAGATGAGAAGCAAGCTTGCAAGTAGGAGGGACTTTGTTTTGGATGGTCAAGTTTGGGACACCTGAGTGATGTCAAGTGGAGACACCAAGTTATGCCCTGAGTCTGGAGCCTGTGGGAGAGGTCATTGCCAGGTTTAACAGCGTGGGTGTCCTCAGCCACTAAAAGGGGTTGGGGTCATTGGGCCCAATGTCATAACTCAGAGAGAGCTAATAGAGAAAGAAGAGTTCAAGAGGGCCCAGGGAAGGGTACCACTGGGACCTGGATATGTACTGTCAGAGCTCAGAGTAGAAGCTTCTTAAATTTCCAAAGTTTAGCAGATCCACCAAAAGCATTCTGGGCCTAGGCAGGTGACTTGCAAACAAATTAGCCAACTTCCAGAAATCACTTTGCAGAACAGGAACAGACACATTCCAGATTTGTGGCTGAAAATACATAATTCTTATGTGCAGAAAAAAAAAGATACCAGAGCAAGAGAATTTTTTAAAAGAGCTTCAGACTTTTAATTATATTCACCATCATCCTAGAAGAAAAAAAAAATGTCAATCTGAGTGTTACCCCTCCGCCCCCCCCCACCACATAGCGCCAAAACCAGATACTGGAACGAATACACCCCGCAGAAAGTGTGGGAGGTGGAATCACATTCTGAGCAGGCTGAGTTGAGACTACATACAGCATCATTTCATTATTGCACCAACACATCTTCACGCCTCCATCACCACGCAGGAGATCAGTGCAGCCCAGCGGGTGAAGCACTCAGCAATGGGGACGCACACGCTGGTAGTGCCCACACACCAGGGAACGCATAGGCTCGGTCCCTGGATGGCAGGTTTCAGGTGAACGGCAAGGTCATGAACAACATCAGGGCCATCCTGCCCAGGATGCCCCTTGGAGAATTACATGGGGGAGAGCCTTCAGCCGTGCAGACTGGCAATCCAATATCTTTGGATTCTCCAAGATTCCTTTTTTTTTTTTTAACTCTAGATTTAATCCCATCTATCATCACTTCTGGAACAATCCACACATTCAATCCCCTAGGCATCACCCCTCCCTTATCAATCATCCTGAAAATCCCTCCCCTCCTAACAACTTCTTTCTTGACATCTTCAGTTCCACATGCCCCTCCTCCTCACCTGCCCCTCTCCACCCCCAGGAAAGAAGGGCCTCCTTAGGGGCTCACCCTTGCCTGGATTACTACCTCTGTGTCTTAACTGGCGTGCCTGCAACTGCCCCTGACCCACAACATGAGCCTGTTAAAAGGTAAGTCAGATGAGCCACCGCTCTGGTCGAAATTCTCCAGAACTTCCCAGGCTAGCTCAAGGTGAAAGTCAAGGTCCCCTGCTGACCTGGCCCGCCCCCGGGTTTTCACGGACTTCCCCTTTGCAACTCAGACTCTCCTTCCCTGAGCTCCAGCCATAGGGCTTCTTGGCAGCTCCTTGATGATGCAAACTGCGCCCAGACCTTTGCACCTGCCTATTTCCTCTTATAGGAACACTCTTCCCTAGACAGTGGCCTGGCTCGCTTCCTCATTTACTGCCACTCATCAGGGGACTCCTTCCCTGAACCGTCTACCTCAAACAGTAGTCCCCGACCACTTTCTTCTCCACAGCCCTGCTTACTAGTGTCTTCCCCGCACACACCACCTGATGTATGTCGTTTCTTCCTTCCCCCAGAATCTCAGCTCCATGAGAAGAACAAGAGCTGTGCTTTCTGCAGAGTCCTCCGGGGCTAGAACAGTGCCTAGCGCATAGTTGATGCTCAAATACTTGTTAACCGAATGGAGAATCAACCTGCTTAAAGGAAGCAGAACATAGAAGTTGGGCAAAGATTACGAAAACGAATCACCTCTTTCCTGACACTATCAGTGTCTCCTTCCTAAGGGAGGAAGTTTTCCTGCCACATGAGATCACTTCTAATGTATTTACTGTCCCAGATGGGATTCCAGAGGTAGCACAGAGGTCCCAATGAAGAGCCTTAGACCCCTTTGTTCTGTGGGTGTGTTTTTCAAATCATGCAGAGATCATTTGTCACTGGTAACAGCAAACAGCTCCAACAGGGGGAGCATGGATTTATAGTTGAGCAGGATTAGGGGAAAGATGAGTAAAGTAATCCCTTTTAACTTATTGGACCAGAGTAAAAGCCCTCAGAATGTTGAGTTGAACCTGGAGATCCACCCCCCAAAGCCCCCTCACCGCTAAGAGACAAGCACATCCTGGAGATAGCAGACTCTCCATCCATCCATTGATTGAAACACCACGCAGGGCTGTATGGCAAAAGCGCCCATGTGGTCTCCTTGCCTGTGGGGACACCTGGTCCACTTGGCCCCGAGGTTCAGAGCTTATTCATTAGCTCCACGGTTTAGAGCTTATTCTGAATGGCCCTGTCCCAGGAATGGTGGGGAAACGGCTGGAAGCACCGGAAGCTGGATCAACAACAAGGAGTTGCCATTTGCTGGGCTGGGGAAGGCAGGACTTCAGTGGGAGTGGAAGAGTATCAGGAGCTCGCTTCTGGCTGTGTGGGGTGGAGATGCTAACTAAGCAGGCAGTATGATCTAAAACACTGAATTTTGTGAGGCTGGAAGGAGGAGGGAGCCTGTGGTAGCCATTTGGAGAGCGCGGGGCAGGGTCTAAGAGATGACGGTTACTCGTGCTATTGAGAAGGTTTGCTTGGGTCCTGTGTAGGTGTTACTTCAAGTCATAGGTCCCTCCCAGGCCACCAGGTTTCCAGCTCTTGGGGGAGACAGCTCTATTTAATCCAGTGGCTTTTGGTTGCATTCCTGCTGTGTATAATGAGAGCTATGCGAGATGGTTTAGAATCAGAGCTAACTACCCTATTAAAACCCTTTAATGGGACCCTGCTCTTAAGCTCAAGACCAAAACTTGACCCCCAAGGTCCTACCTGCCGGGCTCTCTTTTGTGCCCACATTTACCGTGCTCTGCCTCTTCCATTTCCTCCAATATTATCACGCACAGTCCTGTTCCCTTTGCCCAATGTGCTCCCTTTCCCCCTGGGCTGCTAGTCGTCTTTCCTATTTCATCTTACAGGTGACTTCCTCAAACAGGCCTGCCCTCAGGGCCCAACCGCCTCTTATGTGAGCTCAGAACAGGTCTCCTGCTGGGGCTCACTCCACCCTCCGTAGTTCAGGAAGTCATCTTGTAGCTAGTCCTTTAAGGTCTGCCCTTCCTTGCCAGAGGGTATGGGTGGCATCTCTCTAGGACACCCCTGTGTTTCGTGGTCCATGTTCAGTAATTCAACCAGCAGTGGAAGAGGCTGGGAGGTGGTGGAGAGACAAAGGGGATCAAGCAGGGCCTGGAGCCATCTGCAAAGACCCTTGGAAGAGGGTGGACTTTGGTTAGGCCTGAAACAAAGGGAGGATTGGAAAGCAGAGAAGACAGGCATTTCAGTTGGAGAATCTGTTTCAACAGAGCTGGAAAGATCCTGACTTGAAATCAGGAGAATCAGGGTCTCAGTTCATCTCCTGGGCAACCTGGGGCAAGTTATTTTCCCCTCTCTGGACCTTAATCTCCTCTCTGTAAAAGGAGAGGCTGGCTTAGCAGGGATTGCAAATAATAGCACCATGACACTATTCCCCCATCTTATTCCTTGGCAGACATCTCTTTTCCCCGGAGAGCCTGAATACAGTTTTAGAATTGTTTTCAACACAATGTTCTAGGCAGTCATTACCAATTGATGGGAGATGGCAATTGAGATAAGCCTTGTTTATCAGGCCTGGCTTGGAAGAATATCTCTTGGATGCAGTCAGGCTTTGACACTGTCTGATTCAAGGAATGGGTCGCAGAAGGACTGAGCAAGGGCTCTGATAGCTGCGGGTAGGGCAGAAAGCAGCGGGCTCCGCAGCACTAAGCACCATCATCAGGAAAGGCTTGAAGACATCCCCGTCCAGTGGTGGCAAAACTGACCTTTGGGGGCCAGTAGAGAATGTAAAGGAGGGAAATGTGCCAGATGAATAAACCAAGGAATGGTGAGCAGTGTGGCAAACAGGGGAGAGGGAGACTGCCCTGTCTTAAAGGAAACTCTTTCTCTCCCACTGCACTTCCTCTTCTCCTTCTTCCTCCTCACTGTATAGGTCAAGCAAAAATAGTCTTCAGGCTGAATTGCTAGCCCAGACGGCCAGACAGTGACCTCTGAGTCCTCCTGACTTTACTGGAGAATCTGGAGCTGGGAGGGAACAGTATCGCCTAAGGCCACATCGTGAGCCAGGCCTGTTGATTTCCATTTTATTGCTTTCTACAGCACTGAGGTCATGAAGCTGGGGACACAGGATAAGGATGAACGAAGGAGAGACAACAGTGGACTGAGGCTTCGGTTTTCAAAAGATGTCCATTTCATCCTGGGTGCTTATGGCAAGGGAGGTGGGTGGCTTGTTTACTATAGTGTTAGTAATCACTCACGTGACTTCTTTTATGTACTCACTGCTTTAAACTGCCCAGATCTTCAGAAATGTCACTTTCCACTGGGGAAGTTTTCCCTCTCATGATTAAATACACATACCCCTCTTCTTTCCTCAGTATTAATCACCTTCTCCTATAATTGGTACTTAAAATGTCAAAGGAGAAGGAATTAATTAACAGGAGTATCCAGTGCAGCAAGGCATGCTTTGCAGCAAGGCTCTGGGACTGATTATAAAAAGCACTTCCTTAAATATTTTGAGCACTTTTGGGAATCAGAAACCTCCCTTCTAATTGAAAGATCCTTAACTACACCCCAAGTCCTGGCTGGTGGCCAGGGGTACAGAGTGGAGGGAGGCAGCGGGTGGAAATCCTTTCTTCGCCACCCCTAGGGAGACCTCCCTCCAAACTCCCTCAGACTGTTTCGAAACAGCAGAGTTCCCCGGACGAATCTGAGGGAGGGGAAGAGACTCAAAACGACTGAGCTCCTGCTGTGAATCGGAAACTTTACCTAGGGTGTTTCACAAGGGTTCTGTAGGACAGGTGATGACTATTATCTCCATTTTACAGATGAGGATATTGAGGCTTAGCGTGCTCGTGAGATCCTCACGTCACGAGGCTACTCCTTAAAAGCGCAAAGCATTCAAATTTAAGTCTGATTCTAAAGCTTTGCTTTTTCACGGAATCCTGAAATCCTATCCCCAGCTCCCGTCATCCCAGCCCCAAACTCCCTGCAGGAGTTTTGACAGCTAAGCGGAGAGCCCAGACCCGGGCCTGGGAGGCGGAGCGGGGAGCCGCACAGCGCCCCGCCCCGGATTCGGTGCCGACCAATGGTGGCGCGGCACCCGCAGTCTTTTGTCCAATCAGCCAGAGCTCCCCGCCCACCTCCCCCGCTTCTCCTCCCCCTCCCCTCCGCTTTCCCTTTTGCTCGACCGAGCTTGACAGAGCGGAAAGTCCCTTCAGCCGGCTCCGGGCCGGCAGCCATTGGAGGAAGGTCTGTCACAGGGCTGCCCAATCAGAGCGTGCATAGGAACGCATCTCGGGCTGCGATTGGTCAGCGCGGCGGTTGCCCCCTCGCCCCCGCTCGCTCTCTCTGTCTCCACCCCCCACCCGGGCGGCTCGGAGGCGGGGCAGGTGGGGGCGGGCCCAGGTAGCAGGTTCGGCTGCGCCCGGGCCGCGCGTCGGAGGTAAATATTAAGGCGGTGGGTGTGGGGCGCCGGGGTCGGACTGGGACGCGGGCTAGCGAGGCTGGGGAAGGGGCGACGCCCCGCCGCCCGAGGTGAGTGAGTGAGCGGGCGACTGAGGCGGCGAGAAGCGGACGGCTGGGTCCCCTCGGGCGTCCCTCCCTGGCCTCGGGGCGCCTTCAGCCGCCGCCGCGGCCGCCGGGCCCTCGGCGCCGGCCCGTTAGTTGCCCTGGCCGGCAGCCGGCCAGGCCCGCGAGGTGCTGAGCCCACTGACGTCAGCCTGAGCTTCCCCACCCCCGGGGCTTCCCCCCAGCCCCCCCACTCCGGGCTTCCTGACGGGGCTCCCGAGCCGTGGGAGCGTGGTCGCCGCCGCCGGGACCTCTGGAAGAGAGAGGACTTGGGGTGGGAGCCGCGCAGCAGACCGTCTTCCCCGCCGGCCCCCCATTTACAGATGGGGAAACTGAGGCACGGGCCGCTGGCCGGCTCCCGACGGCCCCTGTTGGCCTCGAGAGCCCTGGGCTGTAATATCTCCTCTCTCGTAGCCCAGGGTCGTATCGATCGGTCGGTTTGGGGGTGTTCGTGGCTCCTGTCCAGGAAGAGCAGTCGGGGTTCTGGCCTCGTTAATGGCGTGTTCTGCTTTTTCTTTCAGTTTCCCCCTTTCCAGGGTGAGGATGGTTTTCTGCAACAACCTGGAGTTCTTTAGTTGAGAGGTGCGCTCTGTCCAAACAAGGTATTCTTTTCCTTCCTTTTGTTTTTCTTTTTAATCATGTTAACGACCTGTGGGGAAATCGGGAAGTCTTGACAGAAGATAGTGTTCCTGGATTTGTTTCTCAGCTGGGTCAGCTGCCCGGTTATTCATGTACTTGGCATCTTTTCTATTCCACCCTGTGGCATTTGCATGTTTTAGGATGGTTGTCATCTTTCAGCCACCAAGCCTTTCAGTCTCTCAGCCCCCACCATCCTTCCGCCATCCTCTCCCCAGTCTCCCTGGAAAGTTGTATCCTTAGCTCAGCGAAGAAGCATTCCTTACCTTGCTTTTGAATTGCTAATAGAGTTCTTAATAAGATTGTTCCTTTTGCAGTTGCTGGCTCCCAGAGAAAAATCCAGGCCTTGAGGGAGGGTGTTCATTCAAGTGTTGGTTTTCTGCACACCCCCTCACGCCCCAAGTAGACTGAATGGCCCTGAGGATTAGGCTGCCAATTCCCCACTGGGTAGTGGGTGGATTTGAACTAGAACAGTATTAGGAGAAAATGATTGCTGGGAATTCTTGTGGAAGTTCGTGTACTGTGCATGTTGATATCACCCAGAACATTCTCTAACGTTCTGCTGCAAAATGTTACAGTATTCCTGTGAAGAAGCCTTCCTGTGGATGGTAACTTTTGTGAAGAGCTGATAAGATCAGGGCACTATTATATAAAACAAACATTCAGCAGCAGTGATTTCTCGTGGTCTGACGTGCCTGAACTGTGATTTTGCTTGACTTAGCAAAGTCCTTATCATAAGAAGAGAGAAAGGAGTAATTATCCTATTCATCAAACGATGAGTATTTTGTTCCTGATTTCCACACTTTCTTCTTAAATTTGTCAAGGTATTTTCACCGGTTACACAGAATTTATAGGCATCAAACATGGTGTGAAGAGCTGGGAAACCAATTTCAAATGAACCTCAAAACAACTTGTTTTTGTAATTGTGAAATTTGTCTTGTATCTTCTCATGTGTGTACCAATGCAGTGGGGGTAAACATTAACAGTGACTTCATTTATTCTGAGAAATAGTCTATATATCTATATATATGTATGTGTGTATATATATATATATATATATATTTCTTTTTTAATCTGGAAGATATGCTTTTAATCAGTTAAACAATTACGATGAGGAAATAGAATTGTGGCTTTCACTTTTATCACCTGAGTTAACCAGATCATTCGTTCATTTTATACATACTGAATGCCCATTACATGTTAGGCAGTGGTTTGGCACTAGAAATACAAAGATGAAGGCCTTGTGGGAGTTCCCAGTTTGGAAGCGTAGTGGCCGGGCTTAACTCTAGGGAGACCGTGAAGTTCCCTGTTCTGCTGTGAATATACATGCCGATACAAGAGCCAGACTCTTAAACTTTATAAATCCTGCTTGTTTTAGGGACGGAATACTTGTGTGTTTGGGACACAGTAGGTGAGGAAAGATAAAGCTGACTCTCTTTTCTGGTCATGGAATCTGTTTTTCTGTTTTTAGCTGTTTAGTGGTATAACAACTTATTCTTTTAGTGAGAGAGATTCTTCCTTAAAATGGTGATTATTCTAGCTATCTAGAAACTTTTGGAAAAAGTCCTGTGTATCTTCTTTCTTTGGTATTCATGCTGACCTTCCTGTCTCTTTGCCATTTATAATTGGGGGCAATATTTTCATATTGTAAGTTTTATTCTGATTTAGGTAGTCTCCTGTGGTTTTTAGCACAAGTTGGGATATTTGAGAAGATGCAAAAACGTTCTTGAATTAGATCTGTCTTTGTTTTCTCTGGTGAGGTTCTTTGAGCAGTATAACCTGATAGCTTGAGTATTAAAAAGACATTGTATTTTCTAGACAACCATTGTCAATTGTATGTAGCTAATGCTGTTCATGTGTACTATATATTATCTCTTAGAATGTGGTAATTCTGACCTTTAATATTTTTGTATAAAACCGATTTCTTGACCATCTTTTCATTGCATTGGTAGGAAACTGATAAGTATTCATGTCTTGGTTTAATGGCTTTATTTTAATACAGCTCAATTCTCATTTGTTCAGAATCCAGACCCTCAACAAGCTCAGATAACTGGTTATACTTTCAAGTCTTTGTGACCCTGAACCATTCCTTCATCTCAAATGTTGTCAAAGGAAAGGCCTTCTTTCTGTTCAATATGATTTAGCGTTAAATAGATCATTGCATTCCACCATTTTCATTCAGTACTTAGAGTGATTATCAGGATATTCATAATCACTCAATTTTCCAGCCTGAAATAAGTGCGAAGGCATTTAGATGAATCATTTGTGATATATTTACACCCAAAGTGAAGTATACTATTAGAGGCAATTTTAAACCAATTAGACCTGAAAGGTAGTAAAAGAACATAAAATAGGGCAGTTATCATATCTTAAATCTGCCATACTTCTCAGCATCTAACACTGTGCTGAGTGCACAAAAATACTAAACTAACAAACCTTGATTGATAAAGAACTCATTGACAATGTCATTTAAATCTTTTCCATGTAGCCTTTAGTTTTTAGTGCTTGGGGTTCTTTTTTTTTTTTTTTTTTTAAAGATTTCATTTATTTATTTGACACAGAGAGAGAGATCACAAGGAGGCAGAGAGGCAGGCAGAGAGAGAGGAGAGAGGAGGAAGCAGGCTCCCCGCTGAGCAGAGAGTCCGATGCGGGCCTCGATCCCAGGACGCCGAGATCATGACCTGAGCCGAAAGCAGAGGCTTTAACCCACTGAGCCACCCAGGCGCCCACTGCTTGGGGTTCTTAAGACTGGATCTAACTGTTGTGCATTTCCCAGTGAAAGAAGAACTTTGTCATTCTATTCATTTCTGCAGTGGAGGAAAGTCTCTTTATTAACCTATTTCTGCTGTAATGGCAGTGTACTGAGATATTCACGACCATTAAATTTATTATCTCGTATAGCTCTGGAGTCATAAAGTTCCCCATTCACCTTTCTTGAACTATCGGTTGCAATGAAGAGAATCAGTGTTTAACATGGTAATTCCAAACTTATTCTTTCTTAATGTGCACTTTCTAAAAGAGGAAAGGCCACAGCCTTTTTAGTTTTGGATAATGCTTTTTAAATGTTTTATAAACTTTTGGTCTGGCTGTTCGAATGGTCTAACATGACCCCTGCTTTTATTGAGGTGAGGCTCTCTCCCGCTTGTGCTAATGCAGGTTAGAGCAAAGCGGCTCCTGTGTGTTCGCTGTAAAATATGGTTCTTAATAATGATTAGTAAATCGCCTTCCACCTTTTTATAATCCAAAGGAGTTATATTAAATTTTACTGTGGTCTGTCTCTTAAACGATTAGCAAAAAACACTTCTGTAACCAAATTCATATAAAACATAGCATCCTAATGCATTACATACAGTAATTTAGTTTTGTCGTGGTAATATTTCATTACCTACTGGTGGGCTTGTTAAGCTGGGGAACCAATGGAGTAGAAATTTTGGACATATAATATTAAGATTCAAGGATGTTCCTAATATTTGAAGATGTAATTTTTATGAATTTTAGCAAGTAATTTCTTTTCTAAAAAGAATTACCATACTTGAAAAGCAATTTTTGGTCAAAAATATTTAAGTACATTTATAAAGAGAACAAAGCAACTCCCTTTTTTAGAAGTTGCTTTGTGACCATCTCAGGCTTCTGGGAGTAACCCAAACAATGTCCATGCAGTCAGGCCTCCCTGTGCTTTACTCCTAAAAGGCTGTTAGGAATTTATGTATACCTCTTTTAGTTGCCGTTGTTTTTTTTTTAAACACACACACATATTTCATCCCCTGGCTTCTCAGAACTGATTAGAAAGGAGTAAGGTAGAAAGCCAACAGGGCCATAAAATGAGTCAAATGCACCCTGTAGGAAACCACAGAAAATGGCTGATTGCATGGGAAAATCAGGGACTGTAAATCTATAGAAAGCAGATACAGGAACTCAGAAAACATAACGTCAAGCCTTTTAACAAAGTCACAAACATCTTTGCGTCTTGAGAGTCACATGAGAGCTTGTGTTCATATTGATAATCTGATGATTCAGAAAAGAATACTTGTTGACATTTGAGAAGAATTTTAGTCAGAAATAACAAATACTTCATTTTGGCGCTTTAAAAGAATACAGCCAAATGAAGGGTTTAGGTCTCTGTTTGGGTGGCCTTCATGAGGGATTTTGTTTATAATGGTGCCAAGATAGGGGCTTCCACAGGTGTCTTATGTAAGTGGCAAATATAAATTGATTCTGTTCCTGCCGAAGTAGACAGTGCCCTCAAGTGGAATTAAGACAAACACATTATAAAAAAAGGGGGGAGAAAAAAAGAGAGAAAGAGAGACAGAGAGAGAACCATTTTACACCAGCTCTGCCTCTGCCTTTACTAAATGTTATGCAGATAATTCAATAATGTTGCTTTAAAGAGATGCCAAACTTTTTGTCCTGTCTCGGGTAACTTTCATGTCTCATTCTGGGTTGTAGAGGGACAGACTTTTAAAAACACTTGACCAGTTCTAGAGTACATCATTATCTAATGATGCATTCCAAGTATAGATTTGCCAGATTATTTAATCATTAAGTTAAATTATTAAAATTTGGTTCTTTAGTCTTAGGAGTATTTATTTCTAAATTCCAAGAATAAAAGAGATAAATATGGTAGTGCTCTCAACTGCTGGTGTGAAATGGGATGGAAACGGATACCTCTACCTCAAAGAAGGATTGAGGGGCATCTGGGTGGCTCAATCAGTTAAGTGTCCAACTGTTAATTTCAGCTTGGGTCATGATCTCAGGGTTGTGAGATCGAGCCCTGCATTGGGCTCTGTGCTGGCATGGAGCCTGCTTAAGATTCTCTCTCCCTCTCCCTGTGCCCCTCTCTGCCTCCCTCCCTCCTTCTTTTCTCCCTGGAAAGAAGGAATGGAATAAGAAACTGTATTTAGAAACCAAATGGCCACACTCTTGTGGTAGAGAATACATAAGAACTTTTTTTTCGGTAAGATAATTATTAAGATAATGAACTAAATCTTAATTTGATTTGATGAAACTGTATCGTTTTTAACCATCAGTTAAAATAAGGTTGAGAAGGCTATTTTAATTGTGAAAGATTAGTATTATAAAAACTTTAGATGAAAATTTGAAACTGGAAAAGAAATAATCTTTTTGTATTCGTTTCTAGGATAACAGTTAAAATCGTGGTATAAAAAGTTTTATATTTGTTACTGTATTACAGTTATATTCCTTGTTATATAGTCCAAGTTTTAGTGTCTACAAAATTGATTTTTAAAGACATCTTTACTATAATCAGATTTACACTATCTGAGATTTTTGAGAAGTTAAATGATGGCTCTGATTAATATTAATATTTGCCTATCTAAGGACAAAATGTACATGGTGAAGAAAATGAAACTGGATCAGAGAGCAAATAAGTGATCCATTATCAAAGTATGGAATGCAGATAAACGAATCATGGTTAAAGTTTCAGAATTTGATTCATCATTTTTTTTGATAAAAAATGTGTATCATAATAATTATGGTGGGTAACTTTTTACTTAAACTGTATGTACAGAAATAACAGCCTTTTTGATTTATGTGTGTTCTGCCAAAATACAGCAACTTATTCATTTAAGTTAGGCAGGATCTATTAAAAATGCTACTTTTTAAAGTTAAAAAATATGTATATTTAAATATGTATATAATATTATCTGTTATTCAGATTTGCTCTCATCAGTATCATTGCCTTGGAAACAAACACTGTTGTATTGTCTTCGAAGATACTTTACCATTGGCTCTCCTTAATTAAAGTTGCAAAATTACAGTAGATACAAGTACTGTATGTCTTTTAACCTTTTTAGGTACTTTTGGAAGTATTTCATTTATGTGTATGTTTTTATTAATTGAATGAGATCTAAAGCAGTCTTTAATCTTAATTTTGGCTCATGTAGAATAAAGTGTAAAGTTTCTTTTTGCTTGTCCTCCAGGCATTTTGCTTTGCTGTCTTTTTACAGCATGGACACCAAATTGCTAAAAACGTGCTTTGGGACTGCCAGTGAATTTATCTTTTGCGGTTTTACTACAGACCTAGTAGTTCCCTTTTTTTTGAGTTAATATTTTGAAGTTAATGTCACAATGAGTTCAGGCTTATGGAGCCAAGAAAAAGTTACTTCACCCTACTGGGAAGAGCGGATTTTTTATTTGCTTCTTCAAGAATGCAGTGTTACAGACAAACAAACACAAAAGCTCCTTAAAGTACCAAAGGGGAGTATAGGACAGTATATCCAAGATCGTTCTGTGGGGCACTCGAGGATTCCTTCTGCAAAAGGCAAGAAAAATCAGATTGGATTAAAAATTTTAGAGCAACCACACGCAGTTCTCTTTGTTGATGAAAAGGATGTTGTAGAAATAAATGAAAAGTTCACAGAGTTGCTTTTGGCAATTACCAATTGTGAAGAGAGGTTCAGCCTGTTTAAGAACAGAAACAGACTAAGTAAAGGCCTCCAGATAGATGTGGGCTGCCCTGTGAAAGTACAGCTGAGATCTGGGGAAGAAAAATTTCCTGGAGTTGTGCGCTTCAGAGGACCCTTATTAGCAGAGAGGACAGTGTCGGGAATATTCTTTGGAGTAGAATTACTGGTAAGTTTGATAAACCGTTTTAGTGGGCTGTGTGTGTGTATTTGTTTCTGTGTATATTTGTATGCCCACATGTATTTTTTTCCCCTTTAAGTACAACAAAAAAGTTTTTCCAGAAATCTTCTGTAATTTTTAATATTCACAATTCTTGGGATTTACTTTCTAATGACAAATTGAGATGATGCAAAGATGATAGATTGAAAACTTTTCAGAAAGTGACCTGCTATAATAAGAAATACACATTGTTCGTGTCATTATTCAAGGCTTTCAAATCTTAGAAAATTTAACATTGTCCATGTTAAAAATGAACTCTACCAGTTATAATTGAATGACTCACCTCACAAATTGTTAATTATCTTGTGACATTAGCATCTGTAGGTTTCTCAGTTTTTCTACGTGTGTATGCTATTAAGTAATGAAGTGTAGCTATAAGATTTTAGAAAAGTAAGGTGCAGCTATTTAAATGAGCTTTGGTCATCCCTCATGGTATATATGAAAATCATCTTGGAATTTATTTCTACCAAAGAGAGAACCAGGAACTCTGTGATACATTTCCAAAATTGATATTCATTCTCAAGAACTTAAATGTCAGTTACACTTTTACATTCTTGCATATAGAATTTCATGCCTTATTTGGTGATTAAAGTTTTTAAAGCAGTGATTGTAAAACAACTGGAGGTTTGAATCCCAGTTATGCTATTTGCTAGCTGGATTGCCAGGTTACTTAGCCAAGCTACTTCTCTAAATCTGCTTCCTCATCTGTAAAATAGTGAAACCAGTACATACCTGGTTTTTGGATAGTAGAAGTGTTTTTGTGATACGCTGATTCAAGAGTTAGCATGGTGGCTGGCACAAAGTCAGTGTTCTGTTAGTGGAGCTAGTGTTATTGTTGTTTTAGAGTAAAATTTTCTTTTTATGACAAAATTATCATTCAAATCACAGTGTAGAATCTAGCCAGGCTCTCTCACAGTGGAATTACGATTTTAAATTTAAATAATTAATTAATTATATTTCAGCAGCAGATACAGCTTCTTCTTTCTTCTTTTTTAGACACTCAATTCAACAGCAGCTGCTAATAATTATATTTCTTGTATGTGTCATTGAGAATTTTTCCCAGTGATTTCCCCGAAATCCCCAGAGTGGATCTTTTTTCTTATGGATCATCTTTCTCCATCTCTTTATCTATCAATCATTTTCTTTCCCTGTCATTTGAAAACTAGGAAGAAGGTCGTGGCCAAGGTTTCACTGATGGGATATATCAAGGGAAACAGCTTTTTCAGTGTGATGAAGACTGTGGAGTATTTGTTGCGTTGGACAAGCTAGAAATCCTAGAAGATGATGACAATGGATTGGAAAGTGATTTTGCAGGTCCAGGGGACACAATGCAGATGGAACTTCCCCCTGTGGAAATAAACTCCAGAGTTTCTTTGAAGGTCGGAGAAACTATAGAGTCTGGCACAGTTATATTCTGTGATGTCTTGCCAGGAAAAGAAAGCTTAGGATATTTTGTTGGTGTGGACATGGTAAGAAACTTTTGGAGTATATTCTCTTTGTGGGTGTATCTGTTAGTTTTATGACCAATTTTAGGTACAAATTGAGCACTTTGACTATTTAAAACGGACTTTACATTCCGTTTTGGAGTAGCTTAATAAACATCTTCTAATTTATCTTTGGTAAAGGAACATCGATAGGGGACAGGAGTCTAGATACAGAGTTACACTTACTCTTTTTTCCAACTTGAATAAACTGGAGTAATGTTTCAATCCTAAATTTGCTCTATGATAGCTGACCAATGAAGAGAAAAAAAAACCAAAACAACCCTCACCCAAATGTGTTATCTGACGTCTTGTCTTTCTTTATTTTGCAAAGGTGGCTCCCCTCCCCCCAATCTGTGATTCTCTTTTTACAGTATTTTGCAAAATCTTATTGGCTGATCTGATTTTCATGAGTATTGTAAACATCAGTTATGGAAAATACCTGCATAGAGGAAGAGCACATTGCTTTAGAAGAAAAGATAATTAGATTATCTCCTTTTTCTCTTTTCACTGTGGTAAAATATATGTAACATGAAATTAACAATTTTAACCATTTTTAAGTTTATAGTTGCATGGCATTTAATTCCATTCACAGTGTTTTGCAACCATCACCCCCATCTCCAGAGCTTTTCATCATCCCAGACTGAAACTGTCTGCGTTAAATGCTAACTCCCATTACTCCTCTGAGCTAGTATTCTGCTGGTAGCCGGTGTTCCACTTTGTGTCTCTGTGAATTTGCCTTTTCTAGGTACCTCATATAAGTGGGATCCTACAGTATTTGTCCTTTCGTTCATTGTTTTGTGTCATTTTTAATGTTATCTTACAATCATATTTACCCAGAAACATTCCAATATGACAAGTTGAATGTTACCTGTGGGCATTAAGAGAAGGAGAGGAGAGAGTCTGAGAACATTTTTATCACAGATTGGAACTATGGACGAGAGTTTGTTAGGTAGAAAGAACTAAGTCATACAGAATTATTAAACACTAGAATGAGTTAGGAGAGATCATGACTAATAGATTCTTGTACTCACGATGGTTTTAGGGATTATTTTTATCTACTCAGGCATATTGTTTGGTAGTGTATGAATGTTCCAGCATCAGTTTATCTGGTGCTTGGAAATTCTAGGAAATTCTATTTGATACCCATTATACAAACATTGCTGTGTTTTTTAGACAAACATTTACTGAACATTTGCCATGTGAAAAGTTAGAGACAGGAAAATGTGTGGATTTCTCAGGATAGCTAATGATGAACATGCACATCTTTAATATTTACTTCGAGAAGAGATTGTGAGGTGGGTGGAGGGAGGGTTAGAGAAAGAAGGCCATTGGTCGTTGGGGTTAGTTTACCTTGCTTCAGATCATTTGGGCCTCATACTTAGTAAAAACCCTTTAGGGCTCCCCCCTCCTTAGATGGCAGTCCCGAGGATCATCTTATTTACTTGGGGCAGGCTGCCTAGAGCTTTGCCTCACTAGCTTCTCCCCCTGCCTCTGTCCGTCCTTCAGTTGGCCTGTGCAAGTGTATATTCCCAACCCCTAGTGTGTTCTTTGAAAGGAAAGTTCTGGCAAACGCAGTATTCTTCGTCTCTGTTTCCGGTGACAGCATGTTGTATGTGTACATTGGTGCTCAGGGCAGTTGTCTGACTGGCCCATCTCTTAGTCTAACTCTGTGAACAGCACTGTACTACTTGGTGCTACATTGAAATATAAAAAAATTAAGTGTAAAAATCTGTTTCGGGGGGAATTCTTGCATATCCCTACAATGTCAAAAGAACAATAAAAAATAGATTTTCTATGTACAGAAGGGCATACAGGGGTTCAAATGGAATATTTAAGTGCTCAGGGAGTGTAGGAGTGATTAGAACAAGCTAGGCTTAATTGGGGGCGTATTTCTGGGTGAAACAATGTATTATTAATCAGTCTCCCTATGCAGATGGGTGTTATCATGTAGACTGACATTTGTCCAGTAAAGTATGGTGAATACTTTCCATTTCTTGCTCATCCATGAGCTTACTATAACTTGATTATTCTTGGATCTCATTTTTGCCAAAACAAAAACAAAAACCAAATAAACAAGAACAAACCAAAAACTTTATTTCTGTGGCAATTATTTCTGATATATTCTTTTTTCTTTCAGGAAAAATAGTTAAATTAGCCAGTGTAAAATCTTTTGGAAGATCCTTTTCTGGAAAACGTAGATGTTCATACTCATGTTTTACTGAGAAAGGTTTAAAACTTTATTCTGTTACTTAATTTCTAGGATAATCCTATTGGCAATTGGGATGGCAGATTTGATGGAGTGCAGCTTTGTAGTTTTGCAAGTGTTGAAAGTACAATTCTCTTGCACATCAATGATATCATGCCAGGTATGTTTTCTTTGTGTTTTATATATTATCTATATATTAATATAAGGCAGAGTTTCTAAGCTGTATTGTCATATGAGGATGTAAATATGAGCTTCAAGATGCATTTTTGGAACTTGACTTTTTATATTATGGAATTGTTATTAAGTAGAATATCCTTTCTTACCCCCAAGTGAAAACAACACTTAATAGATTTTATTTACAAAAGTAAGTGGATGTGGGTTGGCATTTATACATTATCATAAACTTTTCATCACCTGGTGATTCTAAGTGGGAGAAGAAAGCTCTTTCTGATCATTAGAAGGGTCAGATAATACAGTGAGTGAGAAGCTGGTTTAAACTAGAAGCCTTTAAGCAGAAGTTGGTCATGTCATGTGATCTGATCTACTGGGGAGAAGATTCTTGCTGGATGTCCTATGAGATTTCTTCCAGTTTTGAGATGGTGTAATTGATTAGGCTTCATGGCTGTATAGGCAGAAATAGATCACTTATCTTTACACCTTAAAAAACAAAACAAAACAAAACATTAAGGAGTGCCTCGGTGGCGCAGTCGGTTGTGTCTGACTCTTGGTTCAGCTCAGGCCATGATCTCAGGGTGGTGAGATGCAGCCCTGCATTAGGCTCTGCTCTCAGCATGAGTCTGCTTGAGATCCTCTCTCTCTCTCCCTCCGCCCCTCCTCATGCTCTCTCTCTCTCACTCTCAGATAAATAAGTAAATCTTAAAAAAACAAAAAACCCAAACCATCAAGTAACCTTTTGTTTTACCTCAAACATATGGCACCTAATAGCTGCTGTTAACTAGTTAATAAATTCCTATTGATGGTGAAATCAACAGCATCTTCCCCCTGCTCTTAGTAGAATTCCATTTACAGGCTAGTCAGCTAATAGTATGTTTCTCATGAAACTGACAGGCATTCAGAGGTGGTGCTTTTTATTGGGCATTATGCAACTATGAATAATTGTCAGAAAGCCCACATTCAGTAGCCACCAATGTATGAATCCATGAATTAGATGACTTGTACGTCTTTACATTCCTGACAAATTTATAAGGTCTTAATTATTCCCATTTTGCTGATAAAAAACTGGGACTTAGCTCGGCTAAGATTGGCTAAGATCCAGTAAGTGGTGAGCCAGAATTCAAATCCAGACTCATCTGATTATAAAGCTCTGCTCTTTTTAGTACCTCCTCACCCCACAGCCTGTGTGTGCACTTCGGATGTGAAGACTCGCATAGAAAAGCATGCTTCTCAGCCTCAGATGGATACTTGGGAATATTGTTTCCATGGAGATATATTTTGTCTCTAATTCTATAAAAGCTGAATTTTACTACAGCAGGGATCATAACCGAACAAAATGATTTTTCTGCTTCCATTGTTTTTCCCTTCTTCCTAAGTTTGACACAGAACACTTTTGAGTTCCCCACAGGTCATTTCAGGTCCTCAGTATCTTTTTTGTAAAAACAAAGAGGCTAATGCTAGATGATCCTTAGGATTCCTTCCAGCCTGCACTGTTTGCCCTTCCTTTTCCCTGTTGGCTTGGCAAGTAATAAATGCTTGCTTTTGCTGAGCTGGGAAGTGCTTTCTACTATAGCTTTAGTTTTGTAGCAAGAGTACATTAATTTAATTGGAGGTACAGCATTCGAATAATAGCTTTATTTAGATTTTGCTTTGTAAAAGTCTGACATACTTGGCTTTTCTTGAATTTTAGACCGAACATTCCTATACCTACCACCTAGATTCTACAATGGACATTTTATTGTACTTGCTTTCTCATGTATCCGTCCCTCTATCCATGCATGGATCCATCTTATTTTTGTATGCATTTCAGAGCAAGTTACAGGCATCAGTATACTTCCTCTTTAAAAAACTTCACACATATAATTAACTAGAGAAAAGTTTAGGGTTTTTTTTTCCCTTTTGAGATAAAAGACATATATGTAATGAAATGGATGTTGTGTCATTTGAGTTTTGACTAATGCTGCATATACCCTTGACTTAGAAACCCTTATGAAGTCACTAAAATAACTTCTAATAAGAAAAATATTTGTATACCTCAAATCAAAATAATAAAAAAGTACAGTGAAATATCTCATTTCCATTCTGTCCCACCACTTCAGTTGCCTCTTTACTCCATCCCTTGCCTCCCACTGCTATTTCTAGTGGTTTCTTGTGTATCTTTCCAGAATTTCTTTATACAATATAAATACATATTTTCCTTTCCCTTTTTATATAAAAAAATACTATTAACCCTATTCTGTACCTTGTTTTATTCTCTTACATTTATGTCTTGGAGTTCTTTGTTTACCTGAGTAGAGAAGTTCTTGGGTTTTTTTTTTTTTTCCCCAGTGTATTATTTTCCATTGTATTTGCTTAACCAGATTCCTGCTGATGTATATTTGGATTGTTTTTAACTTTTTACTATTACAGACAATGCTGTGATAACCTTGTCCATGTATGTTAACCACATGTGCTAGCAAATTGATAGGACAAGTTCCCAGAAGTGGTGTTGTTTGGTGAAAAGGTCTATGCATTTGTATTGTTCTAAATATTACTAAATTGCCTTAAGTTGTGTATATAACAATTTATATTCTTATCAGCAAGTAGGAGAGTGGATTTTGAAAATATACTAGCCATGAGACTATGTTGTTAAATTTTTGTTCTAGATGGAGAGGTGAAAAATATGTTTCAGTATAGTTTTAATTTTCATTTCTCCTATGAATGAGGTTAAGCATCTTTTCGTATGATTAAGGGCAAATTGTATTTTTCTGTGAACTGCATATTCATACCTTTGTCTTTTTTTAAATTGGATTATTGGGTTTTTTTTCCTGTTTCTTTTTTATGTGTTAAGGAAGTAAACTCTTTTGTGATATGAGATGTAAATGTTCTCTGCTTGGAACTCTCATTTGTCCTTAGTCCTTTTTGCCTGGTTGCCCTCATTTTTAAAAATTGTGGTAAGATAAACATAACAGTATTTACCATTTTAAGCATTTGTAGGTGTACAATTCAGTGACATTAAATACATTTACTGTGATGTGAAACCATCACCACTGTCTATTTCAAGACCTTTTTCATCATCTCAAACAGAAACCTTATACCCATTAAGAAATCACTCCCCATTCCTCCCTTCCCTCAGCCTCTGGTAACTTCTATTCTCTACTTTCTGTCTTTATGAATTTGTTTATTCTAGATACTTCATATAAGTGGAATCATATAGTATTTGCCCTTTGTAAACGTCTTATTTCACTTAGTGTAATGTGTTTTAACTTGGCTTTAGGTGTTTTTGCCATGCAGAATTTTAAAATTTTTACATAGTTGAATTATTAGATTTGTTTAATGGCATGTATATTTCAAGTTACTCCAAGGTTATAAAGTAATTTCCCCATGTTCCTTTCAGTACTCTTATGGTTTTATTATCTCTTTCTCTGATCCATTTTTATTTCATGTGATGTATAGTGTGATTTATGGGCCAATTTGGTCCCCTCTCCCCCAGATAGTTACCCAGTTGTCCCAACATCTTTGATTAAAAAGTTTATTCCTCGGGCTCCTGGGTGGTTCAGTTAGTTAAGTGTCTGTCTTCAGGTCAGGTCATAATCCCAGAGTCCTGGGATTGATCCCTGCATCGGGCTCCCTGCTTGGTGGGGAGTCTGCCTCTCCCTCTCCCTGCTCATGCTTTATCTCTCCTCTCTCTCAAATAAATAAAATTTTTAAAAATTTCATCTTTTCGTACTCCTTTGAGATGCCATTTTTACCATACTGAATTCCCACTTATACTGTGATGTATTTCTAGACTTTATATTCTGTCTGCTCATGCTTCATTCAGCCCCACAACGTTTTTAATGATTCTTTATAATATGTTTTTGTATGAGCACGAGTCCTGCCTCATTGCTCTTCTGAATATTCCTGCTATTCCACGTTGTCTTCTAAAAGGTTAATAGACCCATTTAAGTCTATAATCCACCTAGATTTGATTTTGTGTAGGATGTGAGGTACACATCCCAATCTGATCTACCATGCTTGTTGTGTATAAACCCAGTTTCAACATACTACACGTGGATCTCTTTCTGGGCTCTGCTCTTTCCCTACACTAAGACCTCTAGGCCTTCATTATCCTAGCTTGACAAGAAGCCTGCTAGCTGTAAAAGTACATTTCTCCTCTTGTTCTTTTTCATAGTGAGTGTCTTGGCCTCTTCATTGTCAATTTAACAATCGGCTTCTCAAGTATTAGAGGAGAGTTCCATTGGGATTTTGATTGGAACTGTAGTTAACCCATAGACTCATTTGAGGAGAACTGACATTTTTATCATATTGAAATTTCTAATACATGAACATTGCATTACCTTTCACTTACTTAATCTCTTTTTAGTAAAATTGTATATGTTTCTCTATTTCTTGCATGCATTCTGATCCATTATAAAGTAAAACATATTTTTTAAATTTATATACATTGTATTTGTTTCAGGGGTACAGGTCTGTGATTCATCAGGCTTACGCAATTCACAGCGCTCACCATAGCTCATACCCTCTCCAGTGTCCATCACACAGCCAGCCATATTTTCTAATAATTTTTTGTGATATACAGAAATATAGTCAGCTTAAAAAAAACCAGTTGTATTGAAATCTAATTCACATACCATATAATTCCGTCATTTAAGGTGTACCATTCCGTTTATTTTAGTGTATTTATAGATATATCAGTATAGTCACTTGTAGAACATTTCCATCACCTCACAAAGAAACCCTGTACCTTTTAGCTATCCCTCCACTCTCTCGTCCTCCTTCTTAGTCCTAACAGACCGCTAATCTACTTCCCATCTCTGTATGTTTATCTATTCTGGATATTTCATAGAAATAGAATCATATACATGTGGCCTTTTGTGACTGGCTTCCTTCACTTAGCCTAATGTTTTCAAAGTTCATCTGTGTTGTAGCATGTATCCATCCTCTATTCCTTTCTATGCCTGCATCATATCCCATTGTGTAGATATAACACATTTTGTGTATCCATTTGTTGCTAGACACTTGAATTCCTTCCATCTTTTGCTATATACAGTGCTGCTACAACATCCATGTACAAGTTTTTGTGTGGATGTATGCTTTCGTTTTTCTGGGCATATATCTGGGAGCAGAATTGCTGGGTCATTTGATAACTCTGTGTTTAATCATTGGTGGAACTGTCAGACTGTTTTCCAAAGGTGCTGCACCACTTTCCATTCTTACCAGCACTGTGGAAGAGTTCTGACTTCTTCACATCCTTGCCAACATTTATTATTATCTGAGTTTTTGGTTCTACCCATCCTAGCGACTGTGTTTCTCAATTAACTTGTCTGCTGAGTTTTGTTGCAGACAATTTTATTAAAATCATTAAATTCTCAATTTATCCATACATTACTTTTTTATCATCTGCAAATACTGATATTTCTAATCCTTGTATCTTTTATTTTTAAAATATGGTTTCTTATCTTATTGTCCTAGCTCTAAGAACCTTTTAATACATACTGAATAGAAGTGGTCATATCAGCCATCTTGGTCTTGCTCCTGCTCTCAAAGGGAGTGCTTTCAGCATTTCACTGTTAAGTGTGATCTTTGCCCTAGGATTTTATTATTGCAGCCATCATTTATCAGATTTGAGAGGCTACCTACTGTTCCCTGTTTTCTAAGAGTTTTATCATGAATGGATGTTGAAGTTTATCAAACTTTTTTGTCTGTTGACATAATCTTGTATTTATTTTCTTTTTAATCTAATTTCCTAATATTAAATCAGCCTTACGTTTCTGATGTCAATCTAACTTCATCATATTCATACATTGCTTGGTCCAGTTTGCTAATCTGCACGTGTTTAAATAATTTTAAAAACAAATTGTAAAAATAGCCTGTATTTAAATTTAAAATGTTTTTTTCAAGTGGTAAAATGCATATAACATTTATCATCTTAACCATTTTTAAGTATACAGTTCAGTGGCATTAAGCACATTCATCTTGCTATGCAGTCCTTGCTACCATTCATCTCTGCAACAGTTTTCATCTTGTAAAACTGAAACTCTACACCCATTCAACAATAACTTCCCGGTCCCAACCCTCAGCATCTGGCAGCTACTTAATCTACTTCTGTCTCTATGATTTTGACTGATCTAAGGACCTCATATAAGTGGAATCATACAGTATTTGCCTTTTTATGACTGGCTTTTTTCACTTAGTATAATGTCCTTCAGGTTCATCCCTGTTGTTACATGAGTCAGAATTTCCTTCATTTTCATGCTATGTAATAGTCCATTATATATGTATATGCCACATTTATTTATCTGTTTATCTCTTAATGGATACTTGAGTTTCTTTCATGTTTTAGCTATTGGGAATGGTGCTGCTCTGAATAGGGGTGTAAAAATATCTCTTTGAGATCCTGTCTTCAGTTCTTTTGGGGACATACCCAGAAGTAGAATTGCTAGATTATATGGTGAATAGATTTTTATTTTTTTGAGGAACTACCACAAAGTTTTCTACAGTGCCTGAACCATTTTGCATTCCCACCAACAGTGCAGCAGAAGTTTTTGTTTCTCCCCACTTTTGCCAGCATTTATTTTTTTTTCCTGATAGTGGCCATTAAAATTGGTGTGAGGGTGATATCTCATTGTAATTTTGATTTGCATTTTCCTAATGATTAGTTATGTTGAGCATCTTTTCATGTATTTATTGGCCATTTGTGTATCTTCTTTGCAGATAATGTCTGTTCAAATCCTTTGCCCTTTTTTTAATTTTAAATTTTTTTTGTTGTCATTTTAGGTACTCTTTATATATTCTGTATATTAATCCATTGCCAGATATGTAATTTTCAAGTATTTTCTCCCATTCTTTGGGTTTCCTTTTAGTTCATAGTACTCTCTTATAATCCTTTTTATTTTGGTGGAATCAGTAGCAATGTTCCTACTTTCATTTCTGATTTTAGTAATTTGAGTCTTCTCTCTTTTTCTCTTAGTCCATTCAGCTAAAGTTTTCTTGATTTTGTTGATAATTTTTAAAAATCCAACTTTTGATTCATTGATTTTCCCTTTTATTTTGTATTTTGTTAATCTCTGATCTAATCTTTATTTCCTTCCTTCTGCTAGCTTTGTAAAGTTCTTGTAAATTAGCTTTGTAAAGCTAGTTGTAGAGTTAGGTTCTTGATTTGAGATTTCTCTTGTTTTTCAATGTAAGCATTTATAGTATAAATTTCCTTCTTAATACCGCTTTCACTGCATCCTTTAAGTTCTAGTATGTTGTGTTTTTGTTTTCATTTATTTCTGAGAATTTTCTAATTTGCCTGTGATTTCTTCGATTCATTGGTTGTTTAAAAATATGTTGTTTAATTCCCACAAATTCTGGGTTTTCCAGTTTTACTTCTGTTGTTGATGATTTCATCCTCTTGAGAAGATACTTCATATGACATCTGTCTTTTTAAGTCTATTGAGAATTTGTGGCCTAACATATGGTGTATCCTGAAAAATGTTCCAGGTGCACTTGAGAAGATTGTGTATACTGGTGTTGGCGAGAGTGTTTTTTGTATGTCCGTTCGATCTAATTGGTTTGTTGTGTTAAGTCCTGCATTTGCTTATTTCTGTCTGGTTCTATCCCTTATTGAGAGTGGGGGATTGAAGTCTCCAACCATTACTGTAGAACTATTTTTTCCCTTCAATTCACTCAGTTTTTACTTCATAGATTTTGCTGATTTGTTACTAGGTATGTAAATGTTTATAATTGTATCTTCTTGCTTGAACCTTTCATTAACATTTAAGTGTTCTTTGTCTCTTGTAAATCTTTTTTTGACTTAAAGTCTGTTTTGTGTGATATCAGTATGTGATATCAGTATAGCCATCACTGCTGTCTTTTGCTTACTGTTTGCTTTGGATATCTATATCTGTCCTTTCACTTTTAATCTTTGTGTCTTTGGATCTAAAGTGAGTCTGTTATAGACAACATATGGTTGGAGCATGTGTTTTTATCCATTCAAATTTCTCTCTTTTGATTGGAGACTTTAATCAATTTATACTTAAAGTAATTACTGATAAGGAGGAACTTTTTTCCATCATTTTGCTATTTGTTTTCTATATGCCTTCTAGTTTTTTTCACCCTTATTTCCTGCTTTACTACTGTCTTTTGTGTTTAGTTGATTTTTGTAGTGAAATGTTCCTTTTTCATTTCTTTTTGTATATATTATAGTGATTTTCTTTGTGTTCACCACAAGATCACATTTAATATCATAAATTTTTAATGCTCTAGTTTAAATTTGTACTAGTTTAACTTCAACAACATAAAAAAAACCTCTTCTTACTAGCTCTACCCCACCCCTTTCAGTTATTGATGTTATAAAATTATACCTTTATACATTGTGCACCATAAAGCATACACTGGTTAAGTTTTATAAATGCACTGGTTTCTTAAATTATGTAGAAAACAAAATACAGACTTATCAACCAAAGTTACAAAAATACTAGCTTGTAGGCTAATTGTTTTTAAAAAAATGATGACTCTCTTAAAGCATGTAAAAAAAAAGTGTTACAAACTCTTGTTACAATAAAACTGGCTTTTATAATTGCCAGTATATTTACCTTTACTGAGATCTTTATTTCTTCATATGTCTTAAGATTACTGTCTAATGTCTTTTGATTGCACCCTGCATGACTCTCTTGAGTATTTCTTGTAGGACAGGTGGAAACAAACTCCATCTGCTTTTGTTTATCTGAGAATATCTTACTTTCTTCCTCACTTCTTAGGGACAGTTTTGCTGGGTATAGGATTCTTGGTTCACAGTATTTTTCTTTCTGCCCTTTGAATACATTGGCCCACTGTCTACTGGCCTCCAAAGTTTTGATGAGAAATCTGTATATGTCTTTATTGAGGATCCCTTGTAGATGCCAAGTTGATTCTCTCTTGCTGCTTTTAAGATTCTGTTTTTTTGAAAGTTTGATTCTAATGCGTTGATGGTGGGATTCTCTTTAATTCATCTTACTTGGTGTTTGTGGAGCATCTTGGATGTTTATATTCATTGCTCTCAACAGATTTTGGGTTTTCACTCTGTATTTCTTCAGTTATTCTCTGTATCTTTTTTGGGATTCCCACAATGTGCATATTGATATGCTTAATGGTATTCCACAGGTTCCTTAGGTTCTTAGTTTTCATTTCCCTGATAATTTTTGATGTTGAACACCTTTTCATATCACCTCTTGGCCATTTGTATGTATTATTTTGAAAACTGTTCAGTTCCTCTGCCCATTTTTAAATCATGATGTTAGTTTTTTTGCTGTTGAGTTGTACAGAATCTTACATATTTTGGATATTAACCCCTTAGTAGTTATAGTATTTGCAAATATTTTCTCCCATTCTGTAGGTTGCCTTTTTATTTTTATCAGTTGTTTCCTTTTTTGCTGTGCAGAAGCTTTTTAGTTTGGTGTAGTCTCATTTATTTATTTTTGCTTTTATAGCTTGTGCTTCTTTTGTCCTGTCCAGGAAATTACTGCCAAGATCAATGTCAAGGAGCTTTTCCCTATTTTTTCTTCTAGGAGTTTTACAGTTTCAGGTCTTATACTTAAGTCTTTAATTTATTTTAAGTTCACTTTTGTAAGGAGTGTAAGATAGGGATGCAGTTTCATTCTTCTGTATGTGGTTTTCCAGTTTCCCCATTACCACTTATTGAAGAGACCACCCTTTCTCCCATTGTGTATTCTTGGCTCCTTGGCAAATATTAATTGACAGTATATACATAGATTTATTTCTGGGCTCTCGTTTTTGTTCCATTGGTCTATGTGTTGATTTTATGCCAGTACCATACTGTTTTGGTTACAAAACAGTAGTTTTGCAGTGTAGTTTGTGGTCAGGAAGTATAATGCTTCTGCCTTTTGCTCTTCTTTCTTAGGATTGCTTTGGCTATCTGAAGTCTTTTGTGGAAGTGTTATTTTTTAATGAATTTTTCCATTTAATCTTTGTTTTTAAATTTTTTGAAATAACATTCTTAAAATCTCTTATTTTCTGTTAAATTTCAGCAGTATCTGCAGTAGTGTCCTTGTTTTCATTCAAACAGTTGTTTATGTCTCTCCTTTTTCTCCAGTAGTTTTACTAGAGGTTTTCTGCTTTCA
Organism: Ailurus styani; assembly: GCA_002007465.1. NCBI lineage: Eukaryota > Metazoa > Chordata > Mammalia > Carnivora > Ailuridae > Ailurus > Ailurus styani. The sequence goes on from LNAC01000159.1 coordinate 2,578,678, forward strand.
TTTATTTAAAAAAAAACAAAAAACAAAAAACACCTTATATTTTGGCTTTCTTAATCCTTTCTAGACATTTGTTTTCTATTGTAGTAATTTGTTTTTTTATTATTGTTTTCTTTGGCCTTTTTTGGATTTATTGTTTTTCTTTCTCACTACTTCAACTGTTTATTAATTTTTAGTTTTTCTAGTGTAGAGCATCTAAGACTATTGATTTTAGGCACTCATCTACCTACATTCCACAAAATTTATTATCTAGTTATCATTAAATTTGAAACTTTTTTTATATGTAACCCATGAGCTATTTTAAAATCTGATTTTAAATTTTTAGGTGACTTTTTTGGTCATTATTAATTTTTTAAATTCAGTTGCTTAATGTTAAAAGAATATGATACCAATCCTTTGATATTTGTTGGGGCTAACTTTATGGCCTAGTACATGATCAGTTTACAGAGATGTTCTGTGTGGACTTGAAAAGAATGTGTTTGCTCCAACTGTAGCCTGCATGTGTTGCATGCATATTTTATATGTCCCTTAAATGAAGCTAATTTATTATGCTATTCAAATTTTATGTATCATTATTGAGTTTTTAATTGCTAGATCTGTCAGTTATTGAACAAGGTATGATAAAACTTCCTAACACAATGATGGATTTGTTAATTTCTTTTTAATTTTATAAGTGCTTACTTTAATTTTGAAATAGTTATTTACTGCATACAAGTTTAGAATTTTTAAGTACCTAGAACTTGTAATTATTATATCTTCCAGGTAATTTGAACTATTTATTGTTATATAGTCAGTCTATATATAGAGAGAACAAGAGGGAGAAGAAGAAGAGAGGCACTATCTTCATGGCTAGTAATTCTTTTTGCCTTAAATTCTATTTTGTATGGTGTGGGTAGATTTTCTTTTGGTTAGTATTTTCCAGGTATTTCTCTTTTTAATTACTTCTGTTTTACATATGTTCCTTATAACAGCATGTAGTGGGATATCTTTTTTTCTTAATCTAGTTTGGCAGTTTTTGTACTTCAACTGAAGATTTACTCTATTAATATTTATCATTACTGATAATTGGATTTATTTTTACTACCTAATTGTTTTCTGTTTGTCCTAATTTTCTGCTTTACCTCCACTGTGTTGTTGGATTGAGATGTTTTCTCTCCCTTTCCTCATTTCATTTTCCCATTCATTTTCAGTGCTTTTTTTTTTAGATAGCATTTAGTTTAAAATATCTATTCTGATGTTCTTTGTCTTTTCATTGTTGTGTAATCTATTAACATTTAGTGTAATTATTGGTATTATTGCGTTTAGAACTATAATTGTATTATCCATTTTTTATTTGTCCCTGTTTTTCTTTTCTCTTATACTCTTTTTCTACCTTTTTTGCAGATTATTGGAAAAATTTTAGGAATTCTATGTTAATCTATTGGCTTTTTAACTGCATATCATTGTCCTATTGCTTTTAGTACTTTCTCCAAGGATTACAATATATTTTCTTAATATTTTAGTGTAGTTAGGGTCAGTATTCTACAACTTTATGTAAAATGTAGATGCCTTACTACCATGTAAGTCTTTACCTCTTCCCTATCCTTTTTGGTGTTGTCACGTATATCACATCAATGTACATTAAAAACCCACAAGAAAATGTATTTTTTGCTGAAATCATATATAGTTTAAAGAAACTGAAAGATCCAAGTATCCACATTAACTTTTTCCTTCATCCCGAAGAACTTTTGTTGTGTACTGAGGTACAGTTCTTCTAGAAATGAATTTCTCCTAATTTTCTTATATCTGAAAATGTATATATTTTGCCTTCATATTTGAAGGATATTTTGAGTGTATATAGAATTCTGTTTTTTTTTTCCTTTTTCTGTTTTCCAGTGGTTTTCTAGCATTTTCTAACCTCCATAGTTTCTGGTGAACATCAGCTGTCACTTAAGTCATTATCCCTCTGTATGTAATGCAGTATGTTGTTTTTCTCTTGGAGCTTTGATGATTTCTTCTTATATTTGGCTTATAGCAGTTTAACTGGATGTCCCTCGCATAGTTTTCCTCATATTTACCCTATTTGGAGTTTACTAAACTTCTTGGATTTGTAAATTTATATCTTTTAACAAAGTAGGAAACATTCTGACCATCATTTTTTCAAGTGCTTTCTTTGTCTCTTTCAGTCTTCCCTCTTTCTGTGGCTTCAGATGGATACATGTTAGAATTTTTGGTATTGTGCCTATAGTCCTTAAGGCTCTGTTAATTTTTTCATGCTTTTAAGTATCTATGTATCTGTTCTTCACATAATTTCTACTGTTCTATCTTGAATTTTATTGACTTCTCCTTCTCTAGTTCTCATTATGTTTTTAGGGCTAAAATTCATTCATCCAATGAATTACTTTTTCAGATATTGCCTTTTAGGTTTTTAGAAGTATTTTAAGACATCCATCTTGTTCTTTCTCGTTTGTTTCTTTTTTTTTTTTAAAGATTTTATTTTTTTTTTATTTGATACAGAGAGAAAGATCACAAGTAGGCAGAGAGGCAAGCAGAGAGAGAGGAGAGAGGAGGAAGCAGGCTCCCTGCCGAGCAGAGAGCCCGATGCGGGCTTCGATCCCAGGACCCTGGGATCATGACCTGAGCCGAAGGCAGCGGCTTTAACCCACTGAGCCACCCAGGCGCCCTTTCTCGTTTGTTTCTTTAAATAGTTTTTATTTCTCTGGTGAGATATTGCTATCTTCTTCACTGTGAGCATATTTTCTTTTTCCTCATTAAGCATAGTTATAATAGTTCCTTTAAAATTCTTCTTCTCTGCCAATTCCAAAATCAAAATAGTCTATGGATTGGTATCCATTGTGGTTTTTTCTTTTGAGAATGGGTCACAATTTTCTTTTTCCTTTCCTTTCTTTTCTTTTTTTTTTTTAAGTTTGTTGAGCACTTTTGGTTATATCCTTATATTGTGCCGTTTTAAAAAATTTTGGGTCTTCTTCATAATCTGCCTGTTGGGTTTTTCTTTTCTTTTTTCTTTCTTTCTTTTTTTTTCTTCACTCTCCAGTGCCTTCAGATAGTTGTTTTTATGTAATTTGTCAAAGTTTAAATCTATTAATTCAGGAGAAGAGGTCTGGTATGAGCTTACTCCATGATTACAGCTGTATTTTTAAATATATATTTTGGAATGTGGAGAGCATTTATTCAAGAAAAAAGAGGATTTCTCTGGGTAGGTATGATGGATTTTATTTTACAGTTTTTTATTTAGATTCCAGTTAGTTAACGTGCAGTGTACTATTAGTTTCAGGTGTAGCATTGAGTGATTCATCACCTCCATACAACACCCCGTGCTCATCACAACAAGTGCTCTCCTTAATAATACCATCAGTCATTACGTTTTTGATTATTTGAAATACAGTATTGTTTCACACTATAACTATTGAATTTTTAAGTTTTTTTCTGTAATTGCTTTTAAACTTTGGTACAAAACATTTATAAGAAGGTCATTTCATTTCTGAGCCAAACAATTCTCAACCTTGGGAGATTTTGACCCCAGGGAACGTTTTGCAATATCTGGAGACATTTTTGATCATTACATGGGGCAGGAGTACTACTTGAATCTAGTGGATAGAGACAGAGATGCTGCTAAGTAAACATCCTACAATGAAGTAGAGTGGCCTCCACAACGGAACATGATCTGGTCCAAAATGGCGGAATTGCTGAGGTTGAAAAATCCAGTCCTAAGCAAATTCTGTGAATTATGCTCCTTTTTTAATGTTAACTTGCTTGATGACTAGGGGGAATCCCTTGTAAACTAAAATTTCTTTCATTATTAAAGTATTCTTTCAGGGGTAACCAATTCTGTGCTAATGTTGTTTCTGCAAAATCACATGGATAAGTGTAATTTAACCTCTCTTACCAAATCAGATATGTTTGTGGGTTTCATAAAACAGACTCTTAACTGTGAAGAGCACCTGAGAGATACTGGAGGGGAGGTGAGCAGGGAGATGGGCTAGATGGGTGATGGGGATTAAGGAGGGCACTTATAATGAGCACTGCCTATTGTGTGTAAGTGGCAAATCACTAAATTCTACACCTGAAACCAATATTACACTTTATGTTAACTAACTGGAATTGAAATAAAAACTTGAAACTACACAAAAAGTTTCCAAAGGGTGCTTTTGTAAACTCAAAACCTTATTAGTGTAACCATCCTTTTTACCTACCTTCTTTGAGTTTTGCACTTTACAAGTGAATATAATTAATTCCATTGAGTAAATTGGGAGACTAGGGAGAACACTAGTTTAGTATTATAATTTAAGAAAGGAAAAGATACCTGAAGTATGAAGTTGGCTTCTGTATAATTGATTATGTTTTTCTTAGTCTGCAGTAGAATGAAGATTTGAAATACCTCCTTCCCCAGCCCCCAAACTCTAGAGCTGTATTTCTTTCTGTATATTTTTTTTCCATGTCTCAGTTTGGTTTGAAATGTAAATGATCTTGGGTTCTACACTAGCACTTAACAAGAAAATGAAAGGAAAAGCTACCATTTCTGTTTTTCCTGTGATGGAATTATATATGACCCGACAGAGGAATTCTTTAATAGTATTTATCTTCAAAAACATTTTCAATTCTGTTTTATTTAAATAGTGATGTAGGATTGAAATAATAAAAATTAGTTACATGAATCTCTTGGGAATTACCTGTCAGGCACACTTTGATCTTCTAGATCAGTGGCTCTCATTGTCATTATTATTGACTCTCAGAGCAGTGACAAGAAAGGAAAATAATGCTTTTTCTTCTCCTTTTAAAGCTTGAGTTCATAAACCTTGAATAGAAGATAATTAAGAATGATACCAGCTTTTGTAATGTAATACACAAATTATACTTTTTGCCAACAAAATAAAGCTCACAAATAGACTTAAAAAGTAAAGTTGTCTAAATGAAAATTAGTTGCTTTGAATGGGTTTTCGTCTGTATTTCATGTCATCATTAACACCCTTTTTTGGAGAGAAAAAGAGAATCATAGTGTCTCCTTTAGTTCCTTAGTTTCTTTTTCTTGCCCAATTACCTTCATTTGTAGGACAAAATTAATATTTCCAGCATTTAAAGCTGTTTTGAAGCAGTTCAGCAGCTGGTGAGATTAGGAGAGAATTCAGCTCCATCACTTGCTTGTTACAGTGGGCTTCTGAGGAATACCTTTGACTCCAAGATGCAAGAATCTTCAGTCTGTTTTAAAATTTTTTCTCTCTTCATTTCTGCTTCAAATATTAAAAACTCTAACATAGTTAATTTGACGTTCTTAAAGCTGTCGTGCTGGAGCGGATCATTTAGTGCTACCCCTAAATTATACATTTTTGCTTTTTCTAGTCCAGCCTGTGTCTTCTTTTTTTAGTGTTGGAGGTTGGGAATGTAATGCTAATTTGGCTTTTTAGATTATGCAGTGCGTGCACATTTGCACAGAATTTTAAAAGGGTATGTGAGCTCTTTCCCTCCCAACATTGACCCCCAACTACCTACTTTCTTTCTATGTTTTTCTTTTTTTTTAAAGTTTTTATTCAAATTCCAGTTAATGTACAGTGTAATTAGTTTCAGGTGTACATTTTAGTGATTCAGCACTTCCATACATCATCTGGTGCTCATCACAAGTGCAGTCCTTAATCTCCTTCACCTATTTCACCCATCCCCCCACTCCCTCCCCTCTGGTAACCATCAGTTTGTTCTCTACATCTCTAGTAGACTCTCTTTCCTGGTTTGCTTTGCTTGCCTTACTTCCTGACTGACTGACTTCCTTCCTTCCTTCGTTTTGTTTCTTAAATTCACCACAATGAAGATGGCTTATCTGTCACCCATAAGGATGCCCTTTGTGATTATTTCCTCTCACTTCTGCCTGCCTGCCCCATCCCCCCCCAAATCCAGGCAACCACTGATTTGATCATCTTTGTATCAGTATACATTTGTCCACATTTTCTGGAACTTTATATATGTGCAGTAACTCGGGAGGTACTCTTTTGTTTTGTCTGACTTATTTTACTCAGTATAATTCATTTTGACACATTCATGTGTCTTTTTTATTACTGAGAACTATTTCATTCTGTGGTAGTATGTAATTTTCTATATATGTTTTATAAGTATGTTATTTAATATAATAGTTTATATGTAGTATTATTTAATGTATGTTAGTATAACTCTATATTAAATATATTTTATATATATGCTCAATTCTTGCTAATATTTATTCTTTGACCTGGATTCCTGACACATAGCTCCTAAATCCCTTGGAATTTCCTGGGCGATAGGAGTGTCTTCTGTTTTAGTGGAGATGACTCTTGGAAGGGCTCCTGCATGGGGGCTGGTCACTGGAAAGACCAAGCCATGATTAGAACTTGAACTTTCAGCTCCAGTCCCTATCCTCTGGAGAGTGGAGGGAGGAGCTGTAAATGGAGTCAGTAATTGATCATGCCTACCTGATGGAGTCTCCATAAAAATCCTTAAAGTAAAAGGTGTGGAGAGCTTTCAGGGTGCTGAACACATGGAGATGCCGGGAAGGTTTTGCTTCTGGTGAGGACACAGGAGCTCTGTGCCCTTTCTCCACACCTCGCCCTAAGTCTCTCTTTATCTGGTTGTTAATCTGTATCATTCATTACATCCTTTATAATAAAATCATAAATGTATGTGTTGCCCTTAGTTCTATGAACCATTCTAGCAAGTTATGGAACCCAAGGAGGGGGTCCTGGGAACACTGATTTATAGCTGGTCAGTCAGTAGTACCACAGACAACCTGGAAATTGTGACTGGTGTCACAATGAAGACAGTCTTTCGGACTAAGCCCTTAACTTGTGGGATTTGCCTCTGGTTTTCTCCTAAATTTTATTAAAAATCAAAATAAAATTCACACAACAGAATACTCACCCCTTTAAAATGTACAATTCTGTGACGTTAAGAACATGCATGGTGTTGGGCAGCCATCACCGCTGTCTAGTTCCGGAACGTTTGTGTCACCCCAAATGGAAACTCTATACTCATATTCCGTGCCTGGAAAACACTGATCTGTTGTTCTCTGTCACTGTGACTTGTCTATGGACGTATGGACCATATGCTGCTATATGGACATTTCATATAAATGGAATAAAAATTATGGCCTTTTTTGTCTGACCCGTTTCACTTAAGCATAATCTTTTCAAGGTTCATCCATGCTGTAGAATGAGTCAGTACTTGAATCCTTCTTATGGGTGCACAGTATTCCATTATATAGGTATAGTGCGTAGTTGACTCTTGAACAATGTGGGTTTGAACTGTGTGGATCCATGGATTTTTTTTTTTTTATAATATAGTATTGTAAATGTATTTATTTTTTCTCTTCCTTATTTTCTTTTTCTTTCTTTTTTTTTTTAAAGATTTTATTTTATTCATTTGACACAGAGAGAGAGATTACAAGTAGGCAGAGAGGCAGGCAGAGAGAGAGGAGAGAGGAGGAAGCAGGCTCCCCGCTGAGCAGAGAGCCCGATGTGGGCCTCAATCCCAGGACCCTGGGATCATGACCTGAGCCGAAAGCAGAGGCTTTAACCCACTGAGCCACCCAGGCACCCTCTTCCTTATTTTCTTAATAATATTTTCCTTGCTCTTTCTTCCTTATAAAAATACAGTATATAATACATATAACATACAAAACATGTGTTACCTTGTTAACATTGACTATTTATGTTATTGGTAAGACTTCCCAACAGTAGGCTATTAGTAAGTTTTGGGGGAGTCAAAAGTTATACGCAGATTTTCAGCTGCATGGGAATCAATGCCCCAAACCCTCCTGGTGTTCGAGGGTCAACTGTATTTTATTTACTCATTCATCAGTTGATGGCCATTTGTATTTCTAGTTTTTGACTATTTATGAAAAATGTTGCTATGAACGTTCATGTTATAAGTTTTTGTGTGGACGTACTTTTCAGTTCTCTTGGGTCTATGCCTAGGAATGGAATTGCTAGGTCATATGGTAGCTGTATATTCGATTGTTAGTAGAACTGCCAGGCTGTTTTCCAAAGTGGCTGCACATTTTATGTTCCCACTAGCAATATATAAGAATTCTGACTTCTTCACATTCTAGCTCTTTCTTTTTATTTTTTTAAAATTGTATAGTTTTTTTTTTAAATTTAATTTAATTTTTATTCTTTGCCCAAGGGGTACAGGTCTGTGAATCATCAGGCTTACATCTTTCACAACACTCACCAAAGCACAAACCCTCCCCAATGTCCATAACCCATCCACCCTATCCCTACCCTCCCACCCCCCAGTAACCCTCAGTTTGTTTTGTGAGATCAGGAGTCTCTTATGGTTTGTGTCCTTCCCCATCCCATCTCGTTTCATTATTTTTCCCTCCCTACCCCCCACGACCCCCCATCCTGCCCCTCAAGTTCCTCATAT